>NW_006494904.1:6268387-6294689 GCF_000471905.2 Amborella trichopoda
AAAAATATTTTTATTAAGTGCGCTTTGATGAAAAGAATGGACGCCTAAAATTTCAAGTTATTTGGATTTGTAGAAAAAAAAATTAAAATTCAAACACGAAATGAAGTTGTGGTCATCAGATCGGCCCAGATTCAATCTGGGCCGTTGGGTTCATATGTTCATATGGGCTAATCTCAACATTTTCCTATATGAAAAAAGCTGAGGTCAGCCTACTAGCTCATATGAACATATGAGCTAGTGGGCTAACCCCAATTTTTTTCATATATATATATATATGAAAAAGTTTTCCCTACGCCTATAGGCGAAAATGAACAGTAATTTCGCCTACCCTCATCACCATCCAAAGTTCAATGCACGATCACGATTGTCCAGTAGTGTTTTATTTTTTATTTTTTTTTACAAATCGGAATGATAAAAAATTTGAAGCGTATGTACATCTTAGTGAGGCGCACCTAATAAAAATATAAAAAATAATAATTTGCGTAACAACATCGACCAAAATGCCCTTGAAACTTTTTACGAGTATTTTGGTCAATTTATTTCATGTAAAATATTTTTTTGATATTTTTCGTAGATTCGCCTATTTTTTATGAACATAGGCTCCAAATTTTAGATCATTCCAATTTGTAGAAAAAAAAATGAAAAAAGAAATACTACCGAACAGTCGTGATCGTGCGATGAACTTTGGACGGTGATGAGGGTAGGCAAAATTACAGTTCATTTTCGCCTATATGTGTTTTGTAGTATTATACTATATATATATATGAGTGAGTGAGTGAGTGAATGAGAGAGAGAGAGAGAGAGAGAGAGAGAGAGAGAGAAAGAGAAAGAGAAAGAGAAAGAGAGCAGTGGAAAAGTTCAATAAGATGGTATTAACACCTGTACTGGAAGTTGAGATGCTCCACTTGTTCCAAGAGTTCGTTCAGACATCTCAGATGCTACTGAAATCAACAGATCTCTTGCTACACGAGGTTGCCAACTTATTGGGTGCTTGAAGAAGAGTCTGGAATCTATGATAACAATAAAAGAACATAAACACAAGGAGAAACAGGACACAAATTTCACGAACAATGATCAATGATATATATATATATATATATGCACCTGTACAGCTGCATCGACATGATACCAAAACTGAATACTGATCCACATTTGCAACATCCCTTCTTATTTCACCACTCTTAGAACCCATACGCCGATGTAATGATGTGATAGTCCCCTGGGGAAATGGTTTTCGGGAAGTTCTCTCACCTTGAGCATTGGAATCCTTCCCAACTAAGGGTGCAGGTTTCAAAATGAAAGAATGTTGCTCCCCTGTCCTGCAATAAGGCAAATGTAAAAATCCAACTATGATTTATTTTATAAGGCCAAAGCAAAAAAAGGCATGTAAAATAAGTAAAATTATTAAGGTAAAGATAACTACATCTTTCTAATAAATTTTGTTCAAGCGTGAGCAAGCAGCATAAAGCAGGAATTACCTGGACAACACTTGGCATCTGCCAAAACTTAAAAACAGTAAGTTAACAATAGAAGTTACTCCGATGGCTTTCAGGGGACCAGATACCCTTGTAATGTAATAATTACGGTGCTCATGGTAAAAATTTTCATATTGCATGGCATTCGCAGATCAATTTAATATGGCGTTACCATTGTTGCCCTGTGTCAATCTATTAACAAAGAATAAGAGAGCAAATGAACCTGAGAGCAAGATTTGGCAATCTATGATCATTTCCTGCCTCAATGCATGCAACTGGTAATGTTATGGGCGGCCTTCCAGTTGACGTCTCTTCAAAGATGATATTTATAGCATCTACGAAGATAATGATATCCGGTGTACGTGCTGGAGCAACATTCTGAAAGGCATTATATGATTGATATGGATGACACATTTCCCACAAAGAACCACACAAATGAAACTTAGATGCATATGCTTCTATTTCAGGAAACAGCAAGTACACAAGAAACCGCTATATATATGGTATAGGGTAACAATACCTTTATCTGAACACAAATGAGATCCTCTGTATTGCAATCTGCAACAAAAGACTGTATCTCTACAGGCTGAATAATTTCAAGCTTCCGTCTCCATCTTCGTCCAGGTATGTACAGGCCTTCAAGTCCACAGTGAACAGAAAATCTTTGTGTCTCCAAAGATACACCTCGAAAAGATAGAATCCCTTCATTACCCACATCTTGACCTTTAAGAGTCTTTTGTGGGGAGAAACGGTCCCAGTCTTCTAGTTCAAAGCTTTGTTGAGGGTTAGGAGGTGGAGGAGCAGGAGCTGGTGCCGTGGTGGCTTGAGGAAGTGAATTCATCGAGTAACTTCGGAAATGACCAAAGGAGAAGAGTTGGGAGCCAGATGAGGAAGCACCCTGTCGTTGAGAGGGGCTTCCGGCGAGTAAATTTGAACTCAAAGAAGGGGGCGATAAGGGTCGTACAGGAGGAACAACAGGACAATCTAAAGGGAGTAACCACTTGAGGAGTTCACCGTATGGATCGTCATGATTTCTCTCATCTACGCTATTATGGGTTTCATTGCTTGTGTGGTATTTCTCAAACTGAAGAACTTCAAGGACAGGATCTTCTGCAATTTCAGTTCCAATATTCACTTGTAGAAGTACCTGCATTCTTCCAATGGAAGCAAATGAATAAGAGTTTCTCTACACAAGTGACCAAGTTTTTTAAGGACTGAATATAAGAAACTAAAATATATTAAAACAGCATTGCAACAAAAACTACTTTGTAAGTAGCCTAGATTACAAATTAGCTTGCAAGAAATGGTCATTTTTTTAAGGACTAAATATAAGAAACTCAAATATATTGAAACAGCATTGCAACAAAAACTACTTTGTAAGTAGCCTAGATTACAAATTAGCTTGCATGAAAAGCTTGCTAAACAGTACTAGGTGCAATTTGGAAGCATGTTTTTCTTTTTTTATAAGCAACATTTATTCAGCGACAATAGAATGCAGAGTTGGAATGAGAGATTTCAAACATATCTATTTTCTTGATGCACATACTTCACTCTCAATATCTAGAAGTACAGGTGCCAATCTTAGGTTCTAAGAACAGAATATTACAGGACTTTGAACCATGGAAAAGGTTACAGCTTTATTCCATGCAAACAATGTTTACATAGATGAAGCCCATGATGGTCGGATACGGATACAGATATGATCAAGAATATGGATAGAGGGGATATGGCTTAGGCACTTCCCTAAATCAAACACAAATTAACAATTATATACTACAGCTTGCATAATATACATATTCAAGATCCAACATAGTGATGCATGCATTCCATGAAATAATGCATAATATTATATTTTAATCATATTATATGATTTATAATTACAGCAGCTTATATTTACAAATATCCTAGGAGTATCTGGTATCAGTCAAGACAGCCATATGTTTAAGCATGCACATGTATCCATGAATCATAGGATGAGACCATGAACAGCATAATTTAAGTTTGATAAAGAAGCCAAATAGTCCTCCATGTCACCCTCTCTGATTCTCCCAATTCAGCTCAATCAGTTGACAAAATAACAGCTTTAAAGGCTGTGAACACCTTAAGCTTCCAGATTATGCGTCAAGAGTGAGATGCAGCTGGAAAGGCCTTAAAAAAAAACTAAGCTTTGTGCTCCATGAAGTCCATGCCCCAACTATCTATACTTCAAAGAGAGCGGGTTACCATTCACATGAGGCTTAGATATTTGACAGGTTGGCAGAGCAGATTTTCATTTTAAAATCTCTTAATGCATTTTTGTTGTTTACCAGTCAAAAAATAGACATTACTTTTGTAAAAGAATCATCACTTTAAATAGTCATGCTAATGTAATACTTCTTATCACGATATCACCATAAACAGCGTCAAGCATTGTGAAGATTGAAAATTAATAAATAAAAGATAAAAACAGCCGTCAACAAGAACAGAATTTAACTGGCTGCAAACTTAAAGCAGCAAATGTGTACTATCATCAATTCCAAAGACACGAAAAAATCTTAAAGCATTACCACTATATCTCCATTAGGGAGCGAACAACATTTGACTGTGTTCCTGGCAACTCCACCTGATGCATTACGATCAAAATCTCCTCGTTCTATAACTGCGGACAATAAATTACCCCTTTTCTGGTTCTTTTTAGGTCCAGAATCATTTCCACTAATTTTTTCTCCCACCCTATCTGAACCAACTGAAAAAGATTCTGATATATTTTTTTTGCACCAAAGTGGTTCATCTGACCCCGCAACCCTCACAAAGAAATGCGAATTCCTGAATCTCTCCAACAGTATCTCTGTCCTCCGCTTATGGCTTTCCCTCTTAAGAAGAGTTTCACCAGTAGGAACATTCTCTTCCTTATTGTTGTGCTCCTCGGTAGCTAAAGTAGTTTCCCCATTGACTTCTGAACTCTGATTAGCACCATTTTCTTTGTGTGTGCCATTCACTTCCCCCTTAACAATCTCTGAATGGGGTGCATTGCCCTTAGTGCCCGGTGCAAATAACCCATTCTTGTTCATCAAAGCAGCTACCCTAAATGGGGTTACAATCTCCACTGTATCCTGTTTAGATGCTGATAAGCACACGAGGATATGGAGTTGCTCACCTGAGAAAACGGGGAAACCATTTCAGTGATCATCAAATGCTAATTGGCGGGGTAGGAAGCAAAGAATCCAAATGTTAAAACTCTAGATACCGGGAAAAATGAATGATCGATGCAAAGAACGAAAAGAGGATATCTCATGAGCATCAGCCCAATCTTCAGGAAGCTCCCCTGCATACACGTTATACAACATTATAATTAATATATCGTAAGTAAATCATCTAAAGAAAAGGATAATATATCTATAATGCAAGGGCATAGATAGAACACCAAAGTTATGTATGACAGAAAATTTACTAAGAAAAATGTTCATCTCAAATGTAATAGAATGAGTTAAATGGCAATACTGCTTGGTATGGTAATCCATCCTTCTTCCTCTGTAACATCACGATGATTTTCAATCTCAACATGGGCCTTTTCATTCAAACCCTCAGCATTACCACTAGCAACACCAAACCCATTGCCATCATCGCTTGTGGACGGAGTTGGGAATGGATCCTCTGCAATTAGACCCTCTAGTGTATTTGGTCGTTTAGGAGCTGCACTTGTGTCTTTAGGAAGCTCTGGAACACCTGATGAATCTAAGATTGTAGGCTGTGCAGTCCTCAACAAAAAATTCATGGTGCTAGCTGTAGTATCTGCAGTTCTGCACAGTTGAAATGAACTCCAATCATCCCCCACAGATATATCACAGGACCATGTCAAGCAGTTCATAGCAGCCTATTAATATGATTGTTGAGAAGTGATCACTATGCATAAAAGTTAACAAAACATGGGCACAAAAGTAGAAGACTCTTTTCTGTTTTTGAAAGATCAAGCAAAAAGACATTATAATTGACATCCTAGCTAGACACGAGACACGTAGAGAAACCAAATCAAACAATGTAAATTAAAACAAACAATCCAAAGAGGGACAACCATCTGACAGCATCGACACCAATTTCATATATAAATCATACTAAGACTTCGTTTTTTTTTTTGGGTAGTTTAGAAAGTAAGGGATCCTCTACCCTGTTGTAGGAATAGAACTCAAGACGTCATGTTGTGGCACGCCACCACCCTGACCACCTAGCCTCGAGCCCAAACCGCTAAACCATTCAACCATATCTAAAAGAAAATTGAGGCAATAATATATTTAAACTTTAAAAGTATGTTGTACAACTTACTCGGCCAAAACTCACCTCGCCCCTTGGGCGATATGGAATCGGCCGAGTTACTCGGCCGATTCCAATTTGCGTTGTCCGAGTTTCAGAACAGTGCTGTAGACTAGTGGGCTAGTGGCACGGAACTCTTCATCAGAATATTGTAATATAGGTAGCACATTTTAAGTTCAACACAGACCAATCTAAAGAAAAGAAAACAGAAAAAAATACAAGGTCTCAACTTGAACTACAAACTCACCAGATTCAAAGAGGCCACCAGAATTTTTGTTTCATGCCCTCAAGATCCATAAAAGATCACAATTACCACCATATTATATAAACTATACGCACCATTCTTCAGTTTAATAGAAAATGTCCACCATTGATCTGCTCACTGCTCCCTACCTTCAAGCACAAGATTTTTCAGGGCACCAAACCTGCAAAAGAGTAGCTAAAATGAAAACCCATTTTACAAAATTTGATTTCTTTTATGGGAAGCTATGCAAACCAAAACCCAAAGTTGGAGAAGAAGGATTCAATGCAACAAAGAATACGGACACAAAACTCAACAAACAAGATGGTAAACTCTAATGGACCGCTTCATAACTTGGATCAATGCTACCAAAAACACATTTACTCAACAAAACAAGGTATTATTGCTTGATGA
The DNA here is from genome assembly GCF_000471905.2 of Amborella trichopoda. The sequence continues at coordinate 6,274,805 of NW_006494904.1, forward strand.
CTACTTGTTTATAATACAAAAATTTCTCAGAGTCCAAATGCTATGCACAATAATATTAGTTAAAGAGAATGGAGAGTATTGCATTTCACAAATAGCAAAAGAAAAAATTACCCACATTATGGAAACCACTAAAAATGAAAGGGGAAATGACAAAAAAACAGAGGTTTTTTTTGGGGGTAGTGAGATGAGGATTGCTAGACAGTTAAACTTGAATACCATCGTCAATATAAATGAGGTCAAATGAAAAATACGGAACATTCATGTGTTTCTTGAAAGAGATTAAAACTAGCAAACTCGTAGTCACATTACATACACTCAAATAGCATGGAAAGAGATTTAATCATCATAAACAACATAAGGAAACCACACCTAATTTGGGGCCAAAAAAATCCATCCATTTCTTAACCACATTAGCTTAGCCTACTATTGCAATTCCAGAAAAAAGTCAAATGAATTTAACCATAAATTATCAGCATTTTTTGTTTTTTGACTCTGCAAATTCACCACAGACTGTAAATTGTCAAATCACAAATCAACTTTTCTTATGAAATTGCAAAACCCAATTCTTTTTTAACCAAAAAGATGCATATTCGTGTGATTTCGAGCAAAATGACAACTAGCCTATAAAATAACATCAAAATTCAGTCCTATGAAACAATCATCAAGTCCAAATTTAAGAGTAAGATGGCTAGCCATACCCAGATTCACTTTCGTTTAATGTAATCTAAACCAGAAAGACCAAATACACAAAGAAAAAACAAAACAAAACAAACAAAGACTAGAACGAACATGTCATTTACTCACTCGCCAATGGTGATCCGAGGAAAAAAGGAAGAGGGAAAGAGAGAGGCAGAGAGGGAAAATCACCGAAAAAAATGCGGAGAGAGAGAGAGATTACATGGATCAAAGTAGGGGGGGGTTGAGAAGTGCTCGGACTTTTAACGATCCCGATCTGATATTTGGGATACAAAGCTCGAAAAATGAGGACATCCAAACCGTTAGCAGCTACGATCTATGGCTAAACATCGAGCATTTTGGCCCTTTTAAATTTGGAAAATGTTTTTATAGGGCTGCAGCCCTATTAATGTAAAACAAACCTTCACCACAAAACTCAAAATTGCAGTTCCAAAGTTCGAAAATCTTCAAATCGATTATCTGTCTTAGGGAACGGGTAAGAGCTTTTCTTCCCTACCGAATTACCTCAAAAAAATAAAATAAAAAATAAAAAACATGCGGACATTTACTATTATAGTTGTGGGCGTTTACTATTATAGTTGTGAAAATATTAAGATTTCAAACCCGTATATGAATATACTATCTAGACAGTCCATTTCACCATAAAAATAAGTGTTAATGTTTCAGATTTCTGGCATTTTTCGAGCTTCAAAATTTATTAGTGAGTGTTCAAAATAGGTTTTAGAGACATCATCCAGATTTTTTATATCCAAAATGCTTTCTAAACTTAAAATAGATTTTAAAGGCATCTTGGACTTTTTTTATACCCAAAGTTCTTTCCAAACTAGGATTGTAGGTGAGCCCCTACTTTGTTTTCATAAAGCCCAAGCTTTACCGAAACTGTATCTTTTAAATTTAGAGAAATTTATTGTGTTTTTATATTTAAGAATAATTCTTTATTTTTTATATTTTAAAATAAGTTTTTATTTTTTATTTTTTATATTTTATAATAAGCCTTTTTAAAATATAAAATGTACTTTAATTTTATCTTTTTCCTATGTCGGATTAAACTCTAATTTGGTATGTCTATGTCTTTTTTTATTTTTTATATATTCAAAGTTTTTTTCCCTTAGGACCCATTTGGATCCCTGGATTTTTCAATCTCGAGAAAAGTCAATCTTGGAATTGAGATCTCCTGAAAATATCAATTCCCTGTTTGGATTGCATGCGATAGAAATCAAAAAATTGCAAATTCCATATTTGGATTGTCTGGAATATATTTTTCTTGGAAATGCAAATTCCTCTCTCAAAATTTAATACACTCTCTTTCAAAAACTTAAAATTTGAAATAGCTTTTCTCTCTAAAATTTTTGAGATAGTTTATCTCCCTATAAATTTTATATGCTTTCTCTCTCTAAAATTTGGTATAGTTTATCTCTCTCTATAATTTTGAGATACTTTTTCTCTCTAAAACTTAAAATTTGAGATAGTTTCTCTCTATAAAATTTTTGATATGGTTTCTCTCTATAAAATTTTTGAGATAGTTTCTCTTTCTAAACAATTTCAGATATTTCCTCTTTCTAAACAGTTTCAAGTAGTTTCTCTCTCTAAAATATGATGTAGTTTCTCTCTCTAAAATTTTAAGTACTTTCTCTACCTAAAACTTAAATTTTGAGAGAGTTTCTTTTTAAAAATTTTAAAATAGTTTTTTTCTCTAAGAATAATTTTTTTCTCTAAGAAATTTTTGGTATTTTCTCACTCTGAAATTTGATATAGTTACTTTCTCTAAAATTTTAAGATGCTTTCTCTCTCTAAAACTTATATTTTGATATAGTTTCTCTCTCTAAAATTTTTAGGTAGCTTTTCTCTCTAAATTTTTAACATACTTTCTCTTTCAAAAATTTTAATATACTTTCTCTATCTAAAACTTAAAATTTGAGATTGTTTATCTCTCTATAATTTTAATATACTTTCTCTCTCTAAAACCTAAAATTTAATATAGTTTCTCTATCTAAATTTTTTTAAATGGTTTCCCTCTCTAAATATTTCAAGTACTTTCTCTATCTAAAATTTGATATAGCTTCCCTCTCCAAAGTGGTAAGATATTTTCTCTCTCTAAAATTTTTTTGGTAGTTTTTCTATCTAAAATTTGATACAGTCTCTAATCTTTAAAATTTTAATATATTCTCTCTCTAAAACTTACAAAACTTGAGATAATTTCTCTCTTTAAATGTTTTGAGATATTTCTCTTTAAAAAAATTTATGTAGTTCCTATTTCTAAAATTTAATGAATATTCTCTCTCTAAATTTTAAGGTACTTTCTCTCTCTAAAATTTAATACTTAAGATAGTTTTTCTCTCTAAAATTTTAATATGGTATCCCTAAAACTTGATTTGAAATAGTTTCTCTCTAACAATTTGAGATAGTTCCTCTCACTAAATAAATTTGTATATTTTCCCTCTCTAAAAAATTTCATATACTTTATTTCTTTAAAATTTGATATAGTTTTCCTCTCTAAAATGTTAATATATTTTCTCTCTTTAAAATTTGATAAAGTTTCTCTCTCTAAAATTTTAATATTTTTTTTGTTTTTCACCAGGAGAATGAATCATTTTAATGAAATGTGGAATTGAGATTTCCAAAATTTAGGCTTAAGAATCCCATGAAAATCGCAATTCTAAACAAACCAAACACGATTGGCCCTGTTTTTCCAAAAAAAGTGACTCATAGAGATCTAAATCCAATGAGCTAAACAGGCCGTTAGTGAAAGACAAGTTCGGATATTGGATGCATAACCAATATTTCCATACACAAGTGATTGGGTTCAAACATTACAATACCGGTGCCCCATCCTTTGTATTTTTCAAGTGAAAGTACCATTGAAACCTTAAAAAAACACAAAAATGCGAGTTTCTATAAGGTTACAGTTTTATTTATTGAAATTGGGCTGCTAGCACCGTCCATTTATTTAGACAACGCAAATTTTGTACAGTTCCCAATTTGAGAAACCAGGGCTTCTGATGAAACAAGGCAAAAACATGAAGAATTTTAGAGAGAGAGGGCACAATAGAGACAGAGATTATAGCTTCACAAACCCTCTCTATAAAACCCACAAACGAGAAGGATCGTTGAAGCCTCATGCATGCCCTTGGGAAGAGAGAGGACATATATTAAATTTTACATCATTTTGGGTTTGTTTGGTTTTATTTTTAAAAAGTTTAATTTGTTTAAACAAATTTTGTTAATCTTAGTCAATTTAATATCTTGTCCTTTTTGTTCTTGTCAAAAATAAATAAAAAATAGTCAATTTAAATTCACACAAAAAAAATGTTTAAATGATAAAACAATCAAAGATTTGGATCTATTTTGAGGATTTGACTGTTCAAATTCGAAATATTGTTTCATATGAAACAAAATTTCAGAACTTAAACAAGGAAGAAACATATAAAATTGGCTTGGAGCTAAAAGAATCCCAATTCTTATCGTTTGAGAGAGAGAGAACTCAAGTGGTCAAGAGGGCTGCAAACCTATGAAAACATTTTTATTTTATTTTTTGGATGAAGTTTGTATAAGGTTTAGGTTTTATGCAAACAAAATAAAGCCTCATGTCAAACTTTTATTTGGAAAACATTTTGGGCAATGGAAATCTCCATGATGGCTCTAAAATTAATACTTAACACCGATAAATAATTTTAAAATTAAAAAAATGCACAAATCTTGTCAATCTTTGAATGTTTATTTTTAGGGAAAAATGGATAGTCTAGATACTACAATATACACTATTTTTAAAGCTTGAAATCCTAATTTTTTTCACAACTATAATGTTCAAGTGGAGATGATCAACATAAACATTTTTCGGTGCTTGAATTGTAATTTTTTATGAGTTATGAGTTGAGGTTTTGCTTATTTTGATAGAGCCATTGTCCTCTTTTTTTCCTCCGATTTTTTGAGAATGAAGATAATGACCTCAGAGATTTATCAATGAAATACCTGAAATTTCAGAAAATTTTGGGCTTGGAAGCTGTTTCTTGTGGCTTTGCCCAAATTCCAGCTTGAGCTGATTTTCGGATATATCCATTATCATCAGATATGAAATTGGGGGTAGGGTTGTACCATGAACTACAAGTGCAAAAAAAAAAAAAAAAATACACACTTTGTATGAAGAAATTGCATATCTCGACTGTCTAATTTTACGTTTAAGATAACTAACAGGCCGTGTAGAATTACTAAGCTTTTCATACTTTGCTAGGATGATGAGCAAGATATATAATATTCTAGGTTTGTCAAATATATTAGAGTGAATAATTTCTTGAAAAAATGGCTCTTTAGATGAGAATCGTTAGGGCTGTCGGATCGGGTCCGAATCCTAGATCGACTGGGATCTAAAAAGTATACATGCGATCCATACTCGATCAGTGAAAAGCATGCATGGGATCTGGATCCAGACCCGATCAAATCCAAAAAATATATTTTATATATTATTTTATATCTATAAATAATATAAAACAAAAAATATTAAATAACATATATGTATATATAAAAAATAATATATAATTAAAGAAAATTGTTTCATGCGGGTTGGACCGCATTTCTACATATGCGGTCTAGAAAGTGTAGAGCATCCATCTTAAAGATGGATGCAAGTAGGTGTTCCATCTAAAAACAATGGAAACTAACTATCCAAGTATTTTCTTATTAAAATTATCATTTTTAGTTTTTAAAATTTATTTATTTTTTCATATATTATGATCTCCATGTTAAAGATCACATGTCCTTAAAAATTAAGTCTTAAAATCCATCACAAAAATAGATTTATTAAGAAGCCCGCTTTTCTACATATGCGGGCTTGATTGCATAGAAACCAGATCTATAATTAATAATTGAGTAAGATCCGCATCAGATCCACCTGTATCCAGTTCTGATCCAATTACTATTTAAATCCAATTTTACATTTGAATCTGTTGGATCCATATCTAAATCCGAATAAGGTCCGAAATTCGGGTTTTGAATTCAAACCAGGTAAATTCTTACCCCTAATAATCATTGAATTGGATTGGAAAACGGTGGGGATCGTGAGTTAATCTGTTCGAGTTATTCCATCAGAGCGTAAGCCCTTTTCCTTTCTTTAAACTCAGGACCATGCTTTCAAATTTTATTTTGAACCTCGTACATATGCAAATAAAACACAGTTGGAGTTGTCTAAAACAAAATTAGTTCTATAGGATGGTTATCTATAATCAACGTGCATTTCTTATAACATACTAGCCACCTATTTTACGTGACCTATCATTCAGCTTATATGGTTCGTTGTATTTTGAAAATTAGAATTAATAACATTTGTGTATTTATAATGATTTTATCTTTTCTTGCAAATGAAGATTATAAGTTGTTTGATTGATTTATCGCATGAAGTTTGAGAGGAAGTCACTAGTGTCTTTCTACATTAGTTTTTTTAAAGTAATGATCCTATAGGACCATTCCTCACCCATGTGTGTAAGACATAGATGATCACCATTAAAGTTGGCACAGATATGTAGATAGAAAGTGAGACTTGACTTTTTTTATATATTCGTCAAATTTAATGGTGATCCTTTGGGGACCTACACATATGGGTGGATGAGGGTCCTAAAAATCATTTCTATTTTTTTTTATATTAAGTCTCGCTACTATCTTTCTATAATAGTTTTTTTTTTATATTAAGTTTCGCTATTATCTTTCTACAATACTCCTGAAAAAATGGCCATTAGAATTATCAAAATATCCTCATATTTGTTGGCCTTGAGCTAGAGGTAAGATGATTATGTGATTTTGAGTCTAACAGTAGTTATGAATTCAACATAGGTTATTAAAAGTAGCTTACTGATAGTAATTATGAGTATTGATTTTTTTTTTTTAATTATTGGTATATAAATTTCGAATTACTGGCCTCTTTATTCTACTAAATTTGCCATCTACGTTAAATGAGAAACAACTATATAATGGATATTAAAAGTAAATAAGAAACTTTGCATTAAATGAGAAGCAACTATATAAAGGAGATTACAATTAAATAACAAACTTTGGTGTGGGACTATAGTTGAAGTATTTTAATTATATGTCGACTAGACCTTTTAAAAAAACTCATACGATTCTTACATCTAATGTTTTGATTTTTTTACTTTAAAAGCATATGGTTTTCGAATTTAAAATCAAGCTGTTGTATTTTTTATCAGTAGTTAATAGAAATCTTATTAGTACGCTTTACTTTTTATTTGATAAGATTTTAGATGCAACATGGAAACCAACTTCTTCCACTTCGGAGCAAGACCAAGTATGATAATATTCTAGAAGAAGCCGCATAAACTAACTTTTGCTACTCCGGAAAGGAGGAACACGAAGTAGGATAATATTCGGAAAAGTAGCAACACGAACTAGAATAATATTATGGGAAGAAGCTACCAGACCAACACAAATAAATATGACATATTGATACTTTGATGATAGTCATTTAACTCGTTATAAAACTGACCTTTTTCACTTTTTCCTTTTACAAATCCGGGTGTCAATGTATTTTTTTTGAGAAAATTATAAAAAACCTCGAGACTACATTTTTTATGCAACTTACTTTTAATCTAATTTTTTTTTTCACTTTTTTTCCAAAAATACACTTTCTATGCCAATACTTCCTAACCAAATAAAAAAAAAAACCTTAACTACCCTCCCTTACTTTTACCTTGCGTATGCCTCTCTCTCATCTGTTTAAGTGTGCTCCGGTAGTCCAACACTATGAAGTCACATTGCTCCGACACTGTTTATGTGCGTTCTGGTATTGGATGATGTGCTCCAGCAGTGGAATCTGGAGTCACAGTGCTTCAGCACTGTGTATGTGCGCTCCTGCAGTAGATGTGCTCTCCGGCAATAGATGTGCTCTCCGGTAGTGTGTAAGTGGGCTCCAACAGTGCAACACTTTGCAGTCACAGCACTCTAACACTGTCTATGTGCACTCCAGTAGTGGATCATGTGCTCCGGCACTGTGTAATCTGGACTCGTAGCGCTACGGCACTATGTATGTGCGTCTCTGACAGTAGATGATGCGCTCCGACAGTGCAACACTTTGGAGTTACAACGCTCCAGTACTGTCTATGTGCACTCTGGCAGTGGATCATGCGCTCCGGCACTGTGTAAGTGCACTCCGGCAGTGTAATCTGGAGTCACAACGCTCTAGCACTGTGTATGTGTGCTCTGACAATGGATCTTGCGTTCCGGCACTACGGTAGTTCGCTCCGGCAATGAGCTCCGAAAGTCAACGTAAAATCTGACCAAATTAATTTGTATTTCCGTCTAAAAAAATGAACTTTTTTCCTTAGGGGGTTATTTTTATATGAAGTGTGTTTTTTGGGGAAAAGTGAGAACAAAACTTATGTTCGGGGTAAGTTGCATAGAAAGTGTGATCTTGAGTTTTTTTTTTAATTTTCCCATTCTTTTATTGTTGAATGTGTTTCCACCTTTTCTTTTTGCAAAACCTGAGCTCAATATATTTCTTTTATTGTTGAATGTGGTTTTTATTCTTTTATTGTTGAAAGTGTTTTTGAGATAGAATGAGAAATGACATTTGCGAAACCTAAATCTAAGCTGAATGTGTTTTAATATATTGGATTTTCTTGGGACAACTAAAAGTCAAGTTTGTCTTTTTTAATGGCTAGTTGAATCATAGACTCTCTATCCAACTATTAAACTGAATCAGTCAACCACAAATCTTGAGCTATTTTGAAAATTTCCAGCCGCCCTAAAATTTCTCAGCGTTGTTTATTTAGAAATTTAAAAAAAATATTTTGAAATTTTCCAGCCGGCCTAAAATTTCTCAGCGTTTTTTATTTAGAAATTAAAAAAAAAAAAAAGTAGAAAGAAAAAGATCACTCAGAAGTCAGAACTAGTGGGTGCCAAGCAAAAATGGGACTTAGACCTAAATCGGTACATAGGGATTTTGCACCGACTCAATTATGTACGTGTCTAACAGGCTAAGAGTTGATTGGACTTGGGTCGAGATCTCCCCAAAACCCTTCATTTAAACCCTATCTACACCTTCCTTATTCATCCACGGCCTCTTCAAAATGTCGTAAATGAAACCTTGCATATATATAAAGGCCAAAAAAAGAGAGGCTCGCCCTATCTCAAATTTTGGGATGAATTCTGAATCATCATAAGAGCATTTCCATGAATAAATAAAAAATAAGATCTTAAAACTTCAGATCGGACCATCAAAAAATTGGATTATCTAATATTTAATTTTCGGACTAATTTTTGGATTATCTAATATTACTTATATCAAAGGTAAATGAGTGTGTCATAAAGTTCAAAAAATTTTTTTTTAAAATTTTGAGTTTGGTTAGTGAAATAAATGCAGCCACCCAATTTTACATCCAATTGTCAAGATTAATTGGGACTACCTATATCAAAAGGTAAATGATCTACTTATATACTTTCCCTAAAACCATACCGTCGAAACGATAATGTTACTCATGAGAAATAATAGTCCTTTGGGCGAGGCCACTTTAGACAGGAGGGACACACGCTACTTGAATCGATGAACTGCAAGGCACTAAGTGGGCCTCCACTATACAAAGGTCTACAAGATTCAGCAAAATGAAGGGAAAAGGAAATCAAAGGAAGTGGACCTAACCTGCGAAAAGTCCTGCAAGATTTTTGGAGGGAAAAAGAAGAGGAAAATTCAAAAGTCACACTCTTGTTTATACTCCTTTGCTAAAATCTTTTTTTTTTTTTAATTCAAGTATTTGAAACTAAAAACATAAATAGGAGTATGAATTTTCAATTCTTCTACACAATCTTTTTTCCTCCAATTTTCCTAAATTTATCTAGATTATGTTAGGTAAGGATACAGTACCACATCTTTCCTCGCATTGCATTATTCTTTTTTTGATAATTAAGTGGGAAGACATGTCTTACTCATTTTTTTAAGTAGATTAGGACTTAAATTTTTGAAGGTGTTATTGGGGTGGTGTTAGTGCTAGGAATGAAAACCATGACCCCAACTTCGGTCCTAAATGGCAAGTCAGTGGGGATTTGAGCCTTAAGTTAGTGGGGATTTAGGCCCCTATCCTTTGGTGAGAATAGAGAAAAAATTGGCAAGTCAATGGGATTTAGGGCCCTATCTTTTGATGAGAATGGAATCAAAGACATCACCATAGAGCTCGACAATACTAACACCAAAGCCCAGGCCACTCTCAAAAAATGGTATGTTGGTGGGTATTAGGGCCCCTACCCTTTGTTATGAGAATGGAGTAGAGACCCCACCATGGGGCTCAACAATCCTAAATTCTCTATCTCTAACCTACTAGCAAGAAAAGTATAACTTTAATCTTACGTCTTTCCTAGAATTTTAAACTTTTTGCTTTAAATTTGTGGTAACCATTAACAAAGAATGTCATAATGTAAAATCTTAATTGTTTTGGGAAAATTATTATAGATACCCCCCGGGCCCCACCTTTTAGCCATTGCTCAACTCAATACATATAACCCCACTTTTTAGCCGTTGCCCCCATCAACTCAATACCTATAACCGCACCATTAGCCCCAACGTTATTTATTTTTGTACATACCTTTTTACATAAAAAAGTGATCTTTTTAGGACAAGTACTCACCTATGACCCGTGTTTTTCTCAACCCCACTCCCCAACCCGTTTTATTTATTTATTTATTTATTTAAATGAAGCTATCTTACATATAGTCCCTATAGAAGGCGGTCCGGCCTCACATTGTACCAGATCAGTGTTGCTTTAAAAAATGAATCCAATACAACACAATGTGTGTCGAACTTGCTTTTGGTCCCTATTAAAGTTAGCCGCCGGACAAGCTTGATTTTTTTTTCTCAAAATAAGCATCAGTTATTGGAAGTATTTTCATATTAAAAAACCTACTCTTTTATTTGGGGTAGGTGCAAAAATAAGAAATATTGATGATAGTGGTGTGCTTTAAAAAAAATTAGAGGGAGGTATGCCTAGAGAGCAGGGTCCATGGGATATCTATTTTTCCCTAATTTTTTTATATATAATGGTCATTAAAATTCTAAAAAATAATTAATGATACAATTGTTTAGCAATGGCATAAATTCATTTAAAATAAAATGGAACACAAAACTCATAATTAATTATTATTAATTATTATTTTTTGCTAGAACCTCAAATCCTTTATTTTTTAAATAAGCACCGCACTATTGATGTTTAAACACCATCATCATTGAAGCCTTTCACAACTAATGGGAATCAACTATTGATGTTTAAACCCATCAACTTAATGTTTTTAAAATTTAATGTAAATAGGGCACTTTTTAGAAATGGGTGCATTTTGTATGGAACCGATATCGAGAATTGTGATTTCAATACTAAAAATCTTTGTGATAGCCTCAACGAATGCAAGTCAACTATGGATGTTTAAACCAATCAACTTAATTTTTAAAATTTGATGTAAATAGGGCACTTTTTAGAAATGGGTGCAGTTTGTATAAAGCCGAGGCTCTAAATAATGAACGTAAAGCGCATCTTCAATTAGTATCGAGAACTGTGACTTCAATATTGGAAATCTTTATGATAGACTTAAAATATATTTTCATCTTTAATTATAAAATTTAAAGTTTCAAAAATAGTGTTGTTCAAGTAGATCTATAAAACTTGAAATTTTGAAAATTGACGATTCAAAAATGCATTAGATGCACTATTTCCAAAACTTGAAATCCATTTTTTTCTCATGCCCATGCATCTTGATGTCGAGATGATCAATTTGAAGATATTTGGACATCAAAACAACCTCTTCAAGTTAAATTATTGAGGTGGGCTCTAATTTGATTGTTTAGAGCCTCGGCTCTATATAGACATTTTCCTTTAGAACTCAATGCCCCATTTGGATGGCCCTACTTTCCCCCGCTAAATAGAGCTACCCAAGATTTGCCAAAATGTTGCTAGCCACTATTTGCAAGTGCAATTTCGAAAATAGAACCCCGATTTTCATAAAATGCCACCAATGGCAGGGTTTTGGCTTTACGAAAAAAAAAAAAAACTTTATCATGGAAAAAGCCAAAAATTGTTGGAAATGATCTAGAGTGGCTATTTATGGTAGGACCCTGACTGCACCTAAAGCCAAGGCTCTTTTTAATTGCTGACAGGATATCCTAAAAAAGGCGACTTGTTTTTATCAAGGCATATATTAGTTAAAAAATAAAATAAAATAAATGATAATAAAAATAAAAAAAATTATCGATTTATAAATTAAAACAAAATAAATAGGCAGTGAGGAATCAAAGAAAGCAACCTAGCATTACTAGGCTCCATCAATACACTAAAACTTACAAACTCATAGAAAGTCTGCTGCAAGAAGACCATTCAGATGAACATTACCAGTCCAGTTTGAGAAGGCTTTGATATTACAAATCTTATGCTATAAGCTGACCCAAAAAAAAAAGATTTAATGTGATAATAGGGATTGAAGATATCAACCTGAGCACAACAAAAACCCAGATCTACAAATGACTCTAAGCATAACAAAAACCCAGATCTACAAATGACTCTGAGCACAACAAAAACCCAGATCTACAAATGACTCTAAGCACAACAAAAACCCAGATCTACAAATGACTCTGAGCACAACAAAAACCCAGATCTACAAATGACTTTACAGTGGTAAAAATATGCAGAATGATGTGACCAGAAATCTGTGCATGTGTTTTTTTAGTGAGAGTAGTTTACAAGTAAATTGTCTTGCTGTTGTTGCATCATGTCAGGAGGTCGTCGTAGACTGAAAACCATCTCCTTTGTCTTACCAAAATAAACCTGTGTCAAACAGCCAATTTTACACCATCTCTCTCTCTCTCTCTCTCTCACACACACACACACATGAAAGAAGACCTTTCTTGAAGTCCCTTATTCTAGGGAGGCAGTGGCAATATTCTCAGGCCGCCTCCCTATGTTGCAGGGATAAACTGATGGTAGAGAACTCTTTCTAAAGCTGTGCATTTTGGTCACTAAAAAAGGCAATCTTCAGAACATTAGTGGTATCTAAGATCTAAAAAGTTCTAGAACAAAGGCAATTTTCAGTAAAACATCTCAAAGATAGTGGCATAATCATAGTTCCTCCCTATTTCTTTTGATTTCAGTTTTTGTAATATTTGAATGGTTTTCTGCATTCCTTGCAATTGCAATGACAAGTGAAAAATGAGAGAATACCTGATCGAGTGAATTCCTTAGCTTGCCCTCCATTTCTTCTATCATCCTCCCCATGTTACAAAGATGACCCTCTGAAACAGCAAGGTCCAAAATCATCTGCATTGATTGCAAACAATTAATGATCCGAAGAGAAAAAAAAATTGCTGCTCAAAGTAGGTACATGGCATCTCTGTTTGTCATTCTTAACCAATATATACATCAGTTTGAAAAACATAAAATACAAATCACTAGTTATACATCAATGGCACTTTAAGAGTTTGTAAGATAACTCTCAAAGGAAATCCATTCCACCATTTAAGCATCTCAAGAATAGAAAACCAAGTCATACACGACATGTTTGCTTACTAATTTTGGTTGTCTGGGTGCTATGAAAGACTCCAACCAGAAAAGAAAGTTTGTCTATGGAGAAGGGCTCTTTTTGAAGAGGGGTCATCTCCTTAGAGTTGGGGAACATATAACAAGCACATTACAGCATTTTGTGGTGTTGGGCACAGTGAAATGTGTCCAATACTTCAGACATGGATCAAGGAAATTTCAAATATAGAATTTCAACCCTTGACCTCGTGTTAAATCATAGCATTTGATATAATCGAGCATGTTATTATTTCTTGAATATTTTATTATTAATAGAGGGTAAAAAACCAAGCAATAATGCAATCATTGGTGAAACTTATTCGTGTTCTCCAATACACATTTTGGAAGTTTATACATACACATTTTTCCCTACAAGAAGCTCCTACTATTCTGGCAAGGTGCTTCTATTATTTCTATTTGTTATGAATTTTTCCAAAATTAAACTATAACATAAGGGGCTTCTCACAAAGTTCAAATTTCTTATAATTTTTAGATTTTATTTTATTTGAATCCAGTTTTTATATTATATACTTGTATGAACCTTTTGGTTCGGTCTTTTTTCTTCTTCTTTTTTGGTTTTTATGTCTGATACTTACGATATGTGGTGGACGGATTTTTCTGCATCCCTGTCTAAGAAACACATAGACAATAAGTGAAGCTTTGATATGGAAAGTCTTGGAGAAATGGAAATGGCATCTCAAAGGGGCTATCAGATACAACTTCAATAGCAGTTTGTATGGCACCCCATGTATTGCTAAAATTAGTGGTCAATCAGAGACAAGTTGGATGGAGTGAAAAGCACAATCACGAGCATACGTCAACAGGCTCAACATTCCCTTACATCTTTCTATAACACCCTGACGATGGAAATGGGAATTGGTCAGTGGGTGTCCATGGGTCCCTAAGGGATTGCATGAATGTTGGAGACGATACCTGAGACTACTAACTACTTGGACATCTCAGCATTATATAGAAAATCAAAAATATCAACCATACAAAAGCTGAGAGTGGTATCAGGGGGTGGGTATTATTTCCATCATTTTAATATCACAGTATTCACCGATGCATTGTGTCATGTACCCCATCTTTCCCAAACAATGAAGGTTATAACATGGACATGATTTCCTAAATTAAGAACCTTCACCTTTTCTATGTCTAATTGATAAATAGTTTACTCAAAATATTTGTCCTTGTCCACAAACCATGACATGATCCTGATCAGTGCCCAATATCAGCTAAAACAGGGAAAACAATGCTTATACTTCTAATAAAAATTTCTTTTTGTATCCAACGCAATCTCATTTTCCATGGACCTCCTGAAAACAAATGCTTATTCAAAACTCAACAGCCTAGTATGGTTATTTAAAGTTGAAACTTGACAGTTCAAAAATAACTGGATCTAATTTGGGCCTTGGAACAGAAATCAACCTAAAATCAGAATAAGAAACCTAATCTAGCAATTAGATAACTCAAATGGGTTAAATTGGCCAAATATCAAAACTAACTGGTTCTCAGGGACCAATACAGTCGCCCATTTGCAGCACCTTAAGCCAAGCATATTTCTGTCCAAACTGGTTGTTCTGAAGAAGCCATTTCTTTGGAAACATATGTTTCTTGGAAACTTGTAGAATAACTAGATGGAGACCCCAACCTTGATCATAATAGTTAATTATTATTTATTGAAAAGCAAAAACAATTGACTAGTGTAAGCAAAACCAAATGACATGGGTAGTTTAACTGATGAAGTCCAGCCAGTTTTAATGTTTTTACAAGATCAGACTTGGCCAGCCTAAACTGGAAAAAATAGGGCACAGTATGCCTGCCAGTTTAATGCCGTCTGAAAGTCCATGCAAAAACTTGGCAGAGAAAGTTATATTCATCGGTGCATTAGATAAGTGAAAAAACAGATGACATGCCATGACATGGTTCTTGCCGTGTCATGCCGTGCCATTTCCTACAGTTCTCCTCATCTTCAAAGGCATGATCTTGTTTACCACTTTTTAAACATTATTGAGATAGACCTATCTGGAATGTCCTTGAACAAATATTGACATTTTCAATATGATAGGGATATTTGAGCAAATATTTTCTGGTGCTGTATTTACATATTAGAAGTATAGAAGTTGCGCCAGAAAAATAGGATACAGGGGGCATTTAAAAAGAATGTTCATTGATAAAATTATAGCTTTTGTGGAATATGCATCTGAATCCCAATATTCAAGAAATGTGTGGTCACTGACCATATCAAGACATGCTGATGTTTGTTTCAGCAGGCCAACTTACTGATGGATATATAGGCAAAGGGAGCAATAAACTAATCCATGAATAAGAACTTGACTCCTGAAAACATCAATCTCAGCTTATAAAACAAATCAACAAATAAAAACAACATGAGCTCTACGAATATCTGCATGCAGATTGCATACCATTCTATTCACATGAATATAATGCAATGACGCATAACAATCAAATTAAAAGATGAACTGTGTAATAAGTTGATACAAGCATAAAGACAAGAAATAGATAACACATTAAAACTTGGAATGTGATTAATGATATTAAGGAAAAAAAGATAAACGGACAAAACTTAGTGATTATAAGGAAGTGGCTAAAAATCATCCTACAAAGTATTTAAGTAATAAGCTCATAAGGTGTGACCAGAAAATGAAAGTTAACCCATAGATAAAATGTGAACATGGTTGTACAAGAAATCTCACCTGCCGAGTAATCGAACCAGACAAATTGAAGGTACCCGCATCCGTATCACTGGTAGTCAGTGAGAGCATGACAGTACTAGTTAAGCGGTAACGCGCTGTCCCCTCATCTTCAGCTCCCACCTAGTGAAATGATCATTAGAAGTTCTCAGAAAAAAGCAAAATGGAACATGCAATTTCTAAAAGATGAATCAAGTCAAATGCCAACAGAATTTGCTGGAAAAAAACAGAATTCAGTCAAGGAAATTAATATGACATTTTAATCTCACAAAAAAGCAACCGACCTCAATAACATGAATGGCATCCCATAAACCTTCTTGCAAGTAACCTCTGCGCCCTTGACCGGACTTTGAACCATCTTCTTACCCATAAAGACCATGTTGTAGATATGAGTAAATGATTCCATTTAAATATAGAAACAGCAGTTTTGGAATCAATATACAGAGGGCCAGATACATACCCTTCTTTATCAAAAAGCAAGATGCAAAGCCTTCCCCTTCATCCGGCTCCCACATGTACACAGAAGATATTCCCCCCTCATAGTACCTACCAACAAAGGCATGCCCGCAAGTGGCTATTACGTCCCAAGAAAAAGGGAGCTGCCTTTCTAACTTCCAATGATTGAAGTAAGTGCAAAAATCCCTTAAAGGGACCACTATCTAAGAAAATAAATAGATCGTAGAGCTTAATTTGAAAAAATTGAATCAACTATGCACCAAGTTACTACTAATACAGAAAAGGACGAGAAAAGCAAAGGACCTCACTGGTCACGATAAACTGCAAAGACATCATTGGCTTCAACTTCAAGCTTTCTCAAATCAGCAGACGGTTGACATCCATCATCCAAGGGTGGATGGTACTTGTTTGACCAAGGAGATCTACAAGAGAAACATAGGCATTAAAATGCAATGCCAGGAAAGATAACCAGATAACTTTCTTCCTAAGGTTGTAATTTGTAACAATACACTATATTATGTCTGCCTGAATCAAGAATTACGTAATTACAATATTGTCTGACAAACTTCATTCGAAAACTTGCAAATGAAAAATTCCAGGAAGAATCCATCCAATTAGATACCTGTGTGAATCACCATCTCGATTGTAATCACACAGTAAAAACTCCTTTCCAGATTCAACATCGCATAAAACCTGCTTCCACACAAATGAATATAATGACATCAATCAGGAGCATTTTGCACAAAAAAAGTATGAAAAGAAGTACAAGGCCTGCAATCACTAATAATAGGCTACAAGAGGCAATCCTTGAAGTGCAATGGTGAAAAGCATGGGATTAATGTCAATGCCAAAATCTATTTGTCTAAAAACTACAGCACAACTCAACAAGGAGCTAAGATAATTGCATGAATTTGACCTATAAATTGAACGACAAACATAAAGCACAGCATTCTTCCTGGAATACAGATGTATTGCATATTTCTCTGCGTGTGTATTTGAACAGCTACATGCTTCTCTTATGATTCATTTTCCATCAATGAATGGCAGTTCAAAATAATTTAAAGGATGTTCACTTGCTACAATTCTAGAATAAAAGAATGGAATCCCAATTAGTTAGAACCCTGTTTAGCACCACCTCTCTGGCAAGTTAATAATGACATAGCGATCATGCCTCATACATATTGCACAATGAAACACCCAAGGGCTCACTAATCCCATAGAATTACTTTCTGCCACCCACAATCCTTAAAGGCACTCCAACTACTTGTTTTGCTCATTTAATCGCATTGCCACAGATCATCTTCCACAATATAAGGTCTGTGCTGGTGCTTACAAAACAAATGTAGCCCTATTAAAAATGCTCTCTTTTGCACTTTTGTGTGGTCATGAAGCTAGAGATCATCCTAATGCCTGCAGAACTTACTTCCCCATTCTTAAACCACTTCACAGGGACCAGATCAACAACAGTGTCACCATTGAAATTAAGATTCAAATTTCCTATCTACAATGTTCTCCTGAGTCAGGATCCTGAGAAACAAAATAAACCTAAGAAGAGGCATCTTTCTAAGACTTTGATTCCTGATATCAAAAGATCAGAAAAACCATTACTTCCCATGAGAATAAAGGCCAACCTGAAGATGGTGAGCACCAGTGTTTAAAAGACCAGCTCGAGCAACAGAATAAGTGACCTGCTGGTTCTAAGCCAGCTCGGCCGACCCGGTGAATTATTTTAAAAAAACAACAACAAAGGTTTTACATGTTTGGAATTGAAATCCTTTTCAGTGTTATTTCAAATCTAAATACAGTCTAAAAGATAAAGTTTTATAATGTAAAACTCATTTGAAACATGGATTTTAGAGTGAACCTGTCCAAGTCCCAATTACTGGGGGAAACAAACAGGTCCCACCAGTTCCGAGCCAGCTCAGTGATTTTCAAAATACTGATGACCACATACAAAGAAGAGGGATATGTATGCTTTAAAAAATTACATGCTGCATGCTCCTCTTGGTTGGGTGTGAAGAACCTGCATACAATGGTAATATTGCAAGGTTGTAGGAATGGCACATAGGGAACTCACGCCCTCTTCCAATATGGATGGTTATAGATGATAGCCATTACTGCCATGGCCAGAAACTAATCCCAGATTACTGGCTTGGCTGGTCACTTCACCTATGACAATCTATTTCAAAAGTGGACAGTTAGAAATCAGAATTTTATGCACCATATTTGCAATTTGGTATGAGTATCACAGTATACATTCCTTGTAGTAATATAAGAAGTCTTACTGCAGCTAAGGATCACAATTTCAGGTTAGCACCACTGATGCTGGAGTTCAACTCAAAGCGTACTAACAAGAGGAATATCTCACACAAACATCTCCTGTGACAAGGAAGACCAACTGAATATCTTCTGGGATTCATAATAAGAACCTAAAATCTTTTGTAAACATAACTATGCTAATAAATACTCCTGATGAAAAACATAGAACTGCATTATGCTCTGTAGTGCATAGCCATTATATGTCTTAAATTCCCAGTCATTACATTTCTACATCAGAGAACTGCAATCCGAACACTCTTAGCACACAACAATCACGTAAAAGCCTCAGAAACCCACAAACATGATATGAAAAAATCAGCTTCTTAAACTATCAACAGGAAGAAATTGAAGAGTTAAAGAATCAGATGTAGAGGATATTCAAGCAAATGCATACAAAATTAACTGGAAAGCTCAGCTATCAAAATGATGGAAATCCAAACCTACTGATGAAGATCAAGACAAGGAAAAAGGATATCAAGCTAATTCATAGGCCAGCCTAAGTATAGGATGCATGAGTTTCTTTGAAATATCAAAATCTAAGAAACACTAATGATGCCTAAATCAGGAGTGAGCTCACCAGATTTTTAAATCAAACTGAACCAAATGAGCATGGCAGTGTTAAGTTATGGAGTCAATGCTCTGAATGAAAACAGTGAGAAAAGGAGGAAAAATAAAATGTCCGAATATTGACCACAGACAACGATTTAAAGCGTTCAGATAAAATCCAAATGATAATGGGAATCAATTCAGCTGTGT
Organism: Amborella trichopoda; assembly: GCF_000471905.2. The sequence continues at coordinate 6,294,291 of NW_006494904.1, forward strand.
AGTGCAAAGAACCTAAATGACAAGAAAATCTTCCCTAAAATGGAAGAGATCATTCACTATACATGGACTTATTGCTGAATGAAATCAATGCATTTTTATGGAGATGGATAAAATGCTAGAAGCGGAAAATTTGCAGAAAATTTTTCCAGGAAATAATAGCAATCCATCAACCTCTCCCTCCCTCCCCAAACCAAAGGCGCCCATAGCCCCTCTATTTCAAAGAAAAGATTGGCGCCACATCCATCTTTTTGCAGTTCAAGAAAGAGCTAAACCCTCTCTCTCTCTCTCTCTCTCTCTCTCTCTCTCTCTCTCCCTCCTCCTCCTCCTCCTACCTACCAACACGACCACTACTACTACTCTCTCTACTACTAACGTAACTAGTACGGTACGTACGTACTA
>NW_006494904.1:6306963-6362047 GCF_000471905.2 Amborella trichopoda
CTCTCTCTCTCTCTCTCTCTCTCTCTCTCTCTCTCTCTCTCTCTCTCTCTGTAAACTGCCATTCTGTGCTGTCCTTACTAACTAGTTTCTTATTGAACTTAAGCAATTACTTTTGGAATGTGGATGTGAAAATAATTCATAATGCATTGGGTTAGCTAACTTCTAATTCAATGTTGATGTTAATAACTAAATTAATTGCGCTTGGACTTTATTTTCTATCTTTTATTTTATTTATTAGTGAGCACTTTGGTCTATGACAACAATATTTTGCTTACTGGTAAATACTGGGCACCTGGCTTACCACGCAACTAACAAAAAACCACCTTTTCCCACTCCATTATGTTTCTTTGGCCATTCCTCACCTTTAATTTTAGAGTTAAAGGTTGAAGAAATTCCTATTTATCTTTTTCCTGATTCATTTATCTAAGGTTTTTCTTGAGATATCATTGCTTTCAAACTGATTTGAACCTATCCGCCTTCTTTTTTACGACAATTTTTACGACAATGAGGGAGTAGTATAGATCGGTTCTACAGGAATATTGAGCATGTGGAGTTAGATACACTTTTGTTGAGATCAACTTCCATATTTTTTTTTACATAGAAGAGCAGTCCCCAGAATTTCAACTTGCATTTGAATATTTGCATCTAAATTAAGTTGCAGTGCTCTGCAGATCTCTTGGCAATGGCTTCCCTTTACATCCTCAGCACGAACCGATAATTTGAAACTTTATCATTGGGTACTTTCCTCTCCCTTTCCCCTGTTATTATACATATATTTTGTCATTCATAAGATACATGAATTAGAGATTGACATTTCTTGTGGTCATGTCAATGACTAATAATAGCCAGATATGAAGTTGTTTCTCTCATTTTCTAGGTCAAAATTGTTAATGGTGTTCCTCCAACAGGGGATTACTCTTTTGCCAAGTACAACAAGGTATGGTGAAAGTGTAATATTTGATCTAACTTTTAGCTTTGTTTGCATATTGTATGTGTTTGAAGTGTATTCTGTTTTGAGTATCGTAGCAACTGGCTCTTTGCCATCCTACTTAAAATTGTAATGCTTTGTCTAATTGGAATTGGTTGCAGTCCGTTGACATTGTCAGATACACAGATGAGGAATATGAGAAGTATTTGACTGATCCTGTAAGTGCTATTTGGACTTTTTTGTTTGCTTAGCACTACGAATCAGTATGATTGGAAAGTTCTGTGGAAATTTTGATTTTCTTCTCATGTTGATTCTTCTCATGGTTTTTCCTTCATGAGAATGTGAATTCCAAAACATATTTCAATATTATTATTTTGAATCGGTGTTTTTATGTTTCTGTTTGTTAGAGGCATGTTAGCATGCGTTGCTTTTTGGGCTCAGAATATATCATGGGATTAATATATTAGTCTTGACCTCAAACTATTAGCTGAAAACCTGAAACCTTACATGGGATATATGGTGTACAAAGAGATAAAATGAAGGAAAATTGTTCCATGTGGCAGGGACCGCATTTCTACGTTTGCGGTCCCTGAGGTATAAAGCATCCAACTTAAAGATGGATGCAAATAGGTGGTCCATCTAAAAATAATTAAAATTAACGGTCCAAATGTTTCTTAATAGAATTATTATTTTTAATTTTCAAAATTTATTTATTTTTTCATATTCATGATCTCCATGTTAGAGGTTACATGTCCTTGAAAAATTTGGTAAAAAAATCCTTCTCAAAAATAGATTTTTAAGAGGTGACTCATTTCTACATGGACTCATAGAAACTGTGTCCTAAAATGAATAGTTTGTATATACTTGTGAACTTTTTAAATTCATGTTGAGTATTTTTTTTGGGGTTAAATCTAGAAGCTGACTACATCCATACTCTCATGAAAAACATACCGATGTAGGCATGCTCAACTAAACTCATTTAAATATATTCCATGATTGTTGTTATACAAATAAATCTATGAAGATATGTATGCTATCTTTTGTTTTCTGTAGCTTTGAACTTTGGAGAAAAGGTTTGTCGAGTATGCAATGGGTGTAGGTGGTATGCTTATTGTTCCTTTGTGTATTGAACAACTATTTTACATGTTTCTTTACAGAATTGGACCAAAGAAGAGACAGACCAATTGTTTGACTTGTGCGAGCAGTTTGACCTCCGTTTCATAGTGATAGCCGATAGGTTTCCAACATCACGAAGCACTGAGGAACTGAAGAGTCGTTACTATGCAGGCATGGAAATTAGTTTATCCTTTATCTTTGGGATTATACGGTTTGGGAATAGTTCCTTTAACATTTGTTTGGAATTTGAGATTGGCTGAATTTATACAAACTTCTCTGCCATATCTTAATACTTGTATGTCTTGGGGATTTTTACTTTCTGTTCCTGGCATCAGAAATCTTCACTCATCTGAGATTTAAGGGAAACTAATGATCTTTTCGGTAGTCTTGCCAAAATTTTGCATCATTTCTATTGATTCCCATGGGCTTTCTTCATGTGTAAATGAATATTGTAAAGATTTGGGCCATACAAACATTGTTGTGTAAATCTTCACTTTGATAATTGGCCATTTAACTATTTAATCAAGTTTTACATTAAGAGTACATCAAATAAAGGTTTCTTGAGTAAAGATGAATGCGAGAGAGGAGGGAGAGAGGTAGTGGAAAAACAGCTAAAACAAAATAAAGATGCAAAAGGTTACCCTTTTTGGGTTTTCATGGAATTGGTTGTATCATGTGATTTGAATTACTCATATTACATTGACGGGACCTGCTGCTATGGTTTTTCGGAACTATGAATGGGCATTTATATAATCTGAGTTTGTACTTTCCATCATGAGTTGAAAATTTCGCTGAAAGTATTTCAAATATGTGGGTATTCCTCAGTTTTGATAGCAAATTGACCCTTATATATTCCACCTTGGCCAAAACTGGCTGAAAGTATTTCGAAGAAAAAATTTCTATTTTTTTTTTTGGCTTTTTGTTTCTTGTTATGCTAATTTTTAAGTTGTCTTCATCATGAATGTAGGTTAACAAATAAGTTTTCCAAAACTGGGATTTTGTTTCTTACTTTCTTATGTGGCTGCTAACAGTGTCTCGCGCACTTGTCATTGCCAAAGCTCCACCATCTGGTGATGTGTCTGGTCATCCCCTGGTCAAGGTAGGAAGTTGGGTTTTGGCTTTAGAGAGTCCTCTATAATTCCACTCATTTTCTTGGTATACTTTCCAAAATAAAAATCCACTCAACTTTAATTTGAACTTATTTTGTCATGGGAAGCTGTACTTCCATGGACTAGGAAAGCTACAATCCGTACGGGTCTTAACTGTTCAGTGAAATGGTTGGAGATGGAGATTGGGAGGCATGAAACAGTACATGACCTCAAGGGCGGGCCCCACTCTCTCTCCATTACATCATTATTGTTAGAATGTGGTGACCCTAATGAAGTATGGTTTTCCATTGTCCATTGGGTTGCAGTATGCTTCTTTTATTATAAAACTGGAACCTCTTCTTCTTCTTTTTTTAATCTATTAGGCCTATCCTCTCCCAAATCTTGGTCTTGGAGATAAAACTCTTGGTATTCTGATCCTCTATTTCCATGTTCATGCAGGATCCTTACAACATCACGCATGAGGTCGAACGAAAGCGTCAACTATCTACAGTTCTCTCTAATCCAAAGCAGCCGGAGCGCAAGGATGCAGAGGTAACCTCCCTTCGAGTCTTCAAAACTTGTGTTTCTGGACTGCAGATTATCTTATCACTGGATGAACATGCCATGCCCTTAAAGAAATGTATGATATAACCCAGCAGAATCTGGATAACGATAGTCCATTGGGTCATCACCATCTGATGTGGTGATGGATGGAGACTGGGACTCACCAGAACATGGTGCCCACGTGTGGGTCCCACTCTGTCCATCTTCATCAATCATTTGATTGGACAGTGATGACACCAGTGGACTAAGGTTTTTTACAGTCCAATGAATTATAGTATACCTTCTCTTCTTTGAAAACCTGAACCTCTTTCTTCTTTAGTATTTCTTGGTCTTTACTGTCTTTTCTTGTGTCAGGTTTTGGCTGAAGCGAAGCGGGTAGCAGACTTACGCATAAGTGGAAAGGTGAGCTATATGAATTTTCGATGCTCACAAGCATAATGATTTTTCCACTTCTTATCCTTCAATTTGTTGTCAGAACTACTCATCCAAGAAAGTGGATTTTTCTATTGAAGACTACTAGCTTTACTAAATATCATCGCCTTCTAATTCTTAAATTGTCTCAAGAGATTTCCGTGAGAAATGTGATTACTGATGATCTTGGGGGTGTTTCTGTAGGATGCAGAAGAACCTGAGCTGCCTGCAAACACTGAATCTGTTGCCCCAGATGCAGTGGCAGTTGACTGTGTATCGCCATCTCCAATACCTCAGCCCCCAGCTTCAACAGCAGATAGTGCCTCTACACCAGCTTCACTTCGCATGGTAAGGATATTGATTTCAAAACATCTGCCTTTCTTCCTTGAGATTTGTTGAAATAGATGGAATGCACATCATTTGGCTTGTTATTTCTTTTGACATTTGATTATTTTGAAAATATCAGTTCATGGTCAGTTTGTCAAATCTTACAATGGGTAATGTCAAATCTTGGGGACACTAGTACATTCCTTCTCTGTTTTAAGTACTTGGGATGCTTATAGATTCTTAACTGAATGTACTAGTTATAGAAATGAGTAATGAAGTTTACTCTAGCCTTTATGTCTTTAACTGATCTCCTTTTCAATCTGTTTATCAAATTATGTATATGAACCTGTTCAGCAACTGAAATCTCTCAAACTTATTGTTTCCTGCTTGAGTATGAATGATGTCTTTTTTGCCTTTCTATATTGTTGTAGACAGCTAAAATATTTTTTTATTAGTACAGCTAGAACATTATTACCTGTGGAAATATTCCATATACATAAAGTATGCCATACAATAGTTCTGATAATGGCCAATCGCTTGTAATGATGGTTCATGTCCACCATCCATCTTGAGAATGGATGGTGGATGCCCCTCTTTGTTGTGGTAGAATATTTGTTTTCACTGGGCTTACTTACCTGATAATTGTTTCAGCTCCGAGTATATTTAAGAACCACTCTTCTTGAGCAAATGGTGCAAGCAGCAAGCTCATCTGCTGGATTGCGAACGATCAAGCGGGTTGATCAAACTCTTCAAGAGCTTGGAGTATGCTACTACATTCTGCATATCCATAACCAAATATTTTCATTGTTTTACGGTTCTCGCATAGCTTTTGATATCTTTGATGCAAAATGATTGGAAAACAAATATAGCTTCCCATAATACAGGCACATCTTGGCTATCTATTCCATAGATGGTCTAATCAAGCAGATTGGGTCCCACCCTTTGCTTTAATGAGGGCTCTCTGCATGTATTGCATGATTGCATTGCTCTACAGAATGAACGGTCTATGGAATGGCTTACGTGAAGTTACATAAGCCTGGCCTTCATATTAATTCCCCATCTTTGATTTTATCAAATTAGCATAGTGAAAAGAAGATCTTGTCAAATTAGGCAAACATATTGGTAGTCTACATGATTTGCCTAATTCACCTGTAAAATCTAATAGCAGATTTTAGATGTGTAAATTCTGGTGTGAATTATCTTCAATGTGCCACTTACTCTTGACTGGTGTTTACTTTCTTTCCATTTGCAGGTTTTGAAACCTAAAGTCCCAACAAAAGCAGTGTGTGCAGAGCATATAGAACTTCGAAAAGAAATTCTAACACTACTAAACCTTCAGAAGCAGGTTTGACTTCTTTGGAGATTTTTTAGACAAAAGTTTGAAGGATGCCTAGTTTGTTTGTTGCTCTATAGGATACTTGCTTTATGACAGGTGCAATATAAGGAGGCAGAAGTATCAACTTTTCGTGACAACCCATATTCTGATACAATTCCCACGCCAAGTCCTCCTAAGGTACTCAAAACTATAGGCCTCATTTCTTCTCTCTTTAAAATTATAAGCAATTAGATCCAGCATTCAGATTCTAATTATCTAAAGATGTGTTCATGTCAAGAACTGCTTCCTAATCTGGTTTTACTTGTGAATTGGATACATGGGTTAGATTTCTTGTGAAAAGCAAATTAGACCCTCTATTTGATTTATTAGACGAATTATTTGACAGTGATGAAATCTCCTTCTTCAAGTCTTTTGTCCTTTTCTGAGGACAATTATATTTTTGACTGATATGCTTAAAACATTGTATTAACAGCGTTCCCATCGTGGAGGAGATCAAGATCGGCTATTTATACGGGATTCTGATGGCTTCAGTGGTAAAATGTCTTTTATATCCTATTCATGTGCACAAAATATTGAACCAGTCTGCAGTTAGTTGTAATCTATCTTTCGCATTAAGTTTATTGAATATTTATTTTGGTCTCTATTATGTCACAGGTGAAAGAGTTGGCAAGCGAGAGCATAAGCGCAAGGTGCTTGTCTACATTCTTCATTTCATTGATGTTGTGTACCTTGACTTTTCCTCTCTCTCTCTCTCTCTCTGTCTCTCTCTGTTATATGATCATTTGTTTATACTGTCTGTTCTTACTAAAAGGCTCCTGGAAGATATCCCGAAGCTCCTCCATCACCCCCTCATTCTAAGAGGGCCAGAAAGATGAAGGCCTCTGATGGGTAGAACATGAGGTACAACTTTTTCCTTCCCCTAATTAGTTGTGGATTAAGACAAAAAAAGAGTGTTTGCTTCATTCAGTAGTATCTGATTTTCTGTAAGTTTATTATTCTGAACGTAATGTTCTCTCCTTTTTCTTGGTTACACGTGACATATGGGTCGGCTCGACTTAAACAAAAGTGGGCATTTGGTAATGAATATGTACTTTTGGAATGTATATACTCATTACAAATTTTCATTATCTATCTCGGAACCAACAAGTTCACCTAATAAATGTTCTTGCTCCTTAAAATTTGAGCATGCCATAATAAATAGCCAGATCACATCTGACAAATACTACATCATTTTGGGGCTCTTGAAGTTGGATAAATCAGTCATCATATGTTTGCGAGCTCGTGAGATCAACTTTATGACAATTTGCTTTTCTTTTTCTGATTGGCAACTTTATTAAAGCTTTTAGCATCACGTCAAATGACTTGGTGCTGTTGCATTAAATTAATCGTTTCTGACCTCACAAACATCATAATATTTTAAAAGTAAGCCAATATTAATAAAAAACATGCCTTTCAGGGCCGGCTAAAGAAGGTGCAGCAAGATGAGCAATTTTCAACGACTTTGCCTCATCTAATGAAGGTTATGCATCATGGGGGCTGCTCGAATGAAATAACTGTTATTGACCCATCTCTATGTGCTGCCAGAGATGATGCGATGCCGAATCTGTATGGGAGGAATTGCTATTCAGTTTGTATTGTTGCTTTTTGGTGCCCTTTATAGTCCTTTGAGGACTATGCATATCTGAATATGCAGAGTTGTGATTCCTTCATCTGAATGATGAATCAAATGTGTAAATGATGCTGTTTATATGGAAAAGCCCCAAGATTTTGATGTTCTGAAAACCTAGATCACAAGGTGTACATGAAAAAAATAATTAAAAAAAGGTAGATCATGAAAATGATTGGCATATCTTTGTTGCCTTCAGATGGGAGTTCTTTTTTTTCCAAGTAGAAACTTGGAAATTTTTTCTATAAAACCCTTGTAAATTTTACATCTTCACAATTAATGTTCATAGGAATAAACAAAATTTTGAAGCCTGTCGACCACTAAAGTTTAGCGGCAGCGTCCATCATAGCCAAATAGTGAGCTTCCATGTTGCTGTATCTGTAGCTTTAATTGGACGGGGTGACTTCGATTAGTGCAATCCTGCCCCGAAAAGATAAGTAACTAAGCATGCATGGGTCTGATTTATTTTGCAATCTCACTGTCGCAAGATACTAGATCAATTTTGGCGGTCGACCTCCGATCAATGGGAGAACTGGGTATTACACCCACAGCCTACTACTTGATCCATCCATTCCAATTCCTAAAGTCCCAAATCCTGTTCCTTAAACTTTGTTCCGTTGGGGCATTTCTAAAGGAAAGAGTTTATATAAGATTGCAACCTTAAATTGTAGAATGAAAGATGCACCTAAAAATTTTATGGGAAAGAGATATTTTAATGTTGAAAAACCATCTAATTGATCATTTCAATATATATATAAAGATTTTGAGTGCCATAAATAATGCATCTTGCAACACATTATCTAGACCATTCATTTTTAAGATTTTCATATGTTTATGTATGGATCTATTTGATTTTAACTATTTTTGGAGTTTAAAATTTTATAATTAGATATGAAAGTAGTTTTTCAAATAATCCTAAAAACTTTTTATACCAAAATTATATATTACAATAAAATTTGGAGGTGCGCCTTAATTGGATTGTTTAAGGCTGCAACCTTATGGAAACTATACCCGTTTGTAAACGAAGAAAAGCTATATTAAAAATAAAAAAAGAAGTCTTAACAAGGGACACTATTGAACATTCAATCGGAGTATTGGTGTCACTCATATCCAGTCAGAAGACCTTCAAACACGTGTCTAAAATATATTGATGTGGGCTCACTCACTGCCAAAGTGCCGGACGCTATGCAATCACTGCTGGACCCCTAACAATCTAGAGATAAAGTATCGGACTGGCCCTATTTTTTGCCGGCATGCTTTTCAGAAGTCCAAACTGCCGGACCGCTTTTATTTTGTGCCGAACCGCATGTTTTTCAAGAGCCCAAAATGTTAGACCGTTCCCAAATTACATGCTCTCCAGAAGCCTAAAGTGTTGGACTGCCCCTATTTTGTGCCGGACCCACGCTTTTCATAACCCAAAGTGCTAAACCGCCTCTATTTTATACCGGGCTGCATGCTTTCTAGAAGCCCAAAGTGCCGTACTACCCCTATTTTGTATCGGATCTACGCTCTCCAAAAGCCCAAAATGCCCAGCCTGATCCAAGCTTTCAACAGCTCAAAGTACCGGATTGCCTTTATTTTGTACCAGGCCAAAGTACCGGATTGCCTTTATTTTGTACCAGGCCGCGTGCTTTCCTCCTCAATGTTTGACTGTACAGATATAACATTTTCATAAAAACAAAAAAACGAATTTTTTTGCTAAAAAAGTTAAATTGTAGTAAAAATTACTAATAAAAAAAAAAAAACTGAGTTGAATGAAGTAGTCAAGAATAAAGTCAATTTTGATAGGATTTTGTAATTTTCCTTAAAATAAAGTCAATTTTGAAATGCCCATTCTTCATAAAATATGTTTTATTTTCAATATGGAAAAAATTGAAACCCATTTTCATTTTTTAAACAAGGACAATTGTCCCTGTTTACGTGAGTCAATTTTGAAACACCCCATTTACATACATTTTTTTTTCAAAATAAAAATAATTTAGAATAGAAAACAAATATATTTTATGTTGAATTAATAATCAACGTAATACTTTTTCACCTTTTTCCATGTTATTACGCAACCTTCTATTGGACTAAATTTTTTTTTCCATGAATAAAATTCAAATTTATTTTAATTTATCAATTTAATTTAATACTGTTTTTTGTGATGCTTTTCTATGATATAAGAAATATAGTTATATTAAAATGCAGATATGAATTGCACATATTTTTCAATATATGAATATATATACACCCATATATAATATAGAGGTGTCGTGTCTAGGTGACATCTTTTAAGGTTCATGTTTCTAACACGTCCATTACAAATAGATACACATATGTCCGTTTCTCCGTAACATAGCATTTTGCAACTTTCAGTTGAATTTAATGTTTCTCTCTCTCTAACAGGAGAGAATAAAACCACTCTCTGACCTGGAAAGCCGATAATCTCTCTCTGTCTCTGTTCCAACGAATCCCTTGTGAAAAATTCGAAACCATCTAGAAACTATTATAACATACATTCTACACAACAAAATTGAACTCAAATGTACAAAACGAAAAGCCTGCAAGAGAATTCAAACAAATGCCTCAACTTGGCATAAGCATTATATAGCTTCTTTAATTTTTCATTTCTTGAGTGAGTGGAGTTGTAAGTCAACTATTTTTGAAATTTGGATACCATAATCTAGGCTTCAAGTCTACTAAAGTCTCTCTCTCTCTCTCCAAAGAGGCAGCACCTCGGTTGATCGGTCTGTGGCATGCTCTGAACTTCAATGGTCTACTGGTTTCCTATTTGCTTCTGTGAAGAATGAATCTCATTCTCGCAAATAATATGTTTCTGCAGTTTTGAACGTCGCTCATTGTATGATGCTGGAGCAAATGATGCAATCAAATTAGAACAAAATAATTTTGCTGGAAAAAAAAAAAAACATACTTGTGTTTCCATACATGTCCAAGAATGTGAAACAGAAGTAAAAGACAGATTCATTCAAATTATTAGGAATCATAGATAGCAATCATCGTAATTTATTCTCAAAGTGTGCATTAAGAAACAATTCCTCACAATCAATAATATGTGGTATCAATATTCAGATGTTCCAGGTACAATAAGGTCACACAATTACATAGAAAGTTTATAATAATTTCAAACCTTAATCTCTTGCAACTTAAAACCCTTGCTAAAAACTGTTTAACAGTGCCTGAATCCCTGAAAAGTTCACTGCAGCAATCCTAATGTAAGAGCAAAGACCAATTCTAGAGATGAAATGCAGGATACTGAAGCCGTATTCCTACGATCGGGTGTTTCTCAATATATATCTTGCCAAGCACTATACTTCCTGCAAAAGTCATCTTAACATGCAGGAGTGCTTAATTAAGATCAGTGCAGTTCAACCACAACATCTGTCCCTAGCACTTGATAAGTAGTAGTTTCGACTACAAAGATAACACTATCTGAAGGCCATGATAGCCATGATGACATGCTTGAAATAAGTGTAATTTGCTTCAACCCATCGATTTCAAGTACAAAGACATTCTCATATTTAATTCCCAGAGTTGCTAACATGTGTGCTTTTAAAATGCATGCACCAGGGGATAGTTAGGCTATTGAATTAGATGATTCTACAAAGTTTATCTGTTGCTAAATTCTTGGAAGAAAACACCCATACTGATGGCAAGAATAAATTTCAGGATTTTTAAATGCAAACTAGAAGTTTTGTGAGTTTTTCAAATTCAAGCTGGCTTGGTCATAGTCCTAGAGTGAGGTTCCATATAATGAGAGTACGGTCACGTTCTCACTTCTGAGGACCACCTTGATAATTGGTTTATCATTTGCCCTGAATAACGAAAGTAGAATGAGGTTCCTCACACAAAAAATTTTGTCTGTTGTAGAAGGAAATATTGTCAGGATTTTGAACAAGCCCTTAATATAACATAGAATCATGCTTTTATATGCCATACACTCAAGTAGGAAATCAGCATTAATCAACAAATGCCGCGTACCTTCTCAATCCAATTTTTTCAATAGAAGGAAATACTGTCAGGATTTTGAGCAAGCACTTAATATAACATAAAATAATGTTCTTATATGCTATACACTTGAGTAGGAAATCAGTATTAATGAACAAATGACGCTTACCTTCTCAATCCAATTTTTTTCCTTGAATTAAAACTAACTCTTGCAAAAATTTGGCAAATACTGAATTTCTATTAAAATAATTTGAAACAAAGAAACAATGAAACAAATAACACAGAATTTGAGTATATCATCATAAAGAGAGCAAGTGTTTATGTGGCATGGGCTTGTCAACTTCTATTCAGAGTGAAGCAGCAAAGAAATGAATATATGTAAAGAAAAAAAAAAAAAGAAGGATTGGAAATAAACTTGTCAACTTCTAATTCATTTGAGGCACCCACGTTCTGTTGGACGGGAATTGAGAGGAACATGACCCCTTTTAGTTTTCCATTGAAATATTGGACCATCTGCAAGTGAAAAGTTGTTAAAAATGAACTTCATTCATCGAAACAAACAAAATCTTCCTGCTGCATAATGACATTGACCTTGCACAGGCACACAGCTCAGCGCTTCCTGAAAGATAACTGCTTGCAGCATATGACGTCGGGCTTCACTCTTCAAGTGCTCATGTAAAGCTTGGCTGGCATCTGAAGGCAACATATCTAACTCAGCTTATATAATAGGGCAAGTAAACTTTCACCAAAGATTCAGCAACTTTTCTTGTTATCGGCTGTAAATGTACTACCTAATAAATATAGGGGAAATTTTATATATGTCCCTTTCCATATATATTTTATATATGTCTCCTCTCTAAACCATTTGATCTAGGCAGATGGTTGAGATTGTTTTTTTCTTAAATGTCACAAAATAAGTTAAAAACTAGGGAGACTGGCTAAGCCGGTACCCATCTAAATCAAATCCCGATAAAAACTCCACCCCAAAACCCACACGTCTACCTCTCTCTCTGGTTTTCTTGGTTCTAGTTTCTCTCTAGCCGAATCACTCCTCCCTCTGTCCCTCAAAGCTCTTAAAAGAAACCAAAAAATCTAATACCTCTTTCTCTCAATATCCACCACTTTTTTTGAGAGTTAAAGATACAAGTAAGAGTGAGAGGGAGCAAGGAAGAGGCTTTGGGCTTTGAGCAGGAAAGTGATTTTCTCCTGCAAATGAAAGTGGGAACAGAACGCATCTTTGTCCGTGGCACTCAGAATCAGTTTATTCGTGGCACTCACAGACTCACGGTAGTGTTCGGAGAGAGTGAACGAAGGGAATCTGAGAAGTAATTGCAGTAGAGGTATGGAACTTAAGAGAGAGTGAACGTTTTCTTGCATCGCTTGCAGACCCTCTCCTGGTTTAGGGACCCTCTCTCTCCACCTTTCAGGCCATCCATGGCCTCTCTCTCTCTCTCTCTCTCTCTCTCTCTCTCACTCACTCAAAGGCAAACAGCAAAGGGATTCTGAGAACGAATTGGGCAAGAGACATGGAACTTTAGAGAGGGAAGCAATGGTTGATTTTAGAGAGAAAAACCATAGCAGGATTGGTGGTTTAGGTTCCCATTAAGATGGGTTATTGGGTAAGAGAGAGATTGAGAGATGATTTTTTAGAGGGACACAATGGAGCAAAACAAATAGTGGCCTTTTGGGGGAACATGGATGGCAGGGCACAAACGATTTTGATTTTCGATGAGATGGGTCACCGGTCGAGAGACTGGTAGCCTGCTTCTTTGTACCTTCTGTGATATTTGTTGGGAACTGCTCCCAGCAGTCCATTTAAATCGGATGGTTGTGAGATGGAGGATATAGATGAAAGATATAAGGGTGGCAGCATATGATATTTTCCCCATAAATATTATATATGATTTAATAACATATCACTGATCATAGGTTGTTACATACGATGAGCTTTAGACAAACAAGGAACTTGGAGTGAGATGAATTTGGGTTCAAGAACCAATACAACAGGGCTACCGACAAAAAAATAAATACCAAATGCAATATGACATCATCATTTAGCACCAATCCATGGAATAAAATCAAGAAAATACAAACTTAATGGTAGAATGGTAAGCCCAAACATGCCAAAGTAAAATGGAAACTACTCTTAAATGTACATTATGTATTGCATTCTGCAAATGAACTTGATTATTTGTAATAATGATATAAAAATGGAATGTCATGCCCTCCTCGATTATCTGTAATAATGACATAAAAATGCAATGTTATGCCCTCGTAGATTCATTCATGTCATTTTTTTTGTTCTTTGGATAGAGGACCTTCCATGCTGTTGAGCACCGATTCAAAAAAGGAAAAGTATATTATGAAACCATTTACTTTTGGTACAAGGTCACAACAATTATTGAACATTAGATGTGAAATCGGGTAGTTGGGGGTGTGATATTGACTATGTACAAACTCCAAAATAAAATTTCTTCAATATTGTGACACATTTCAAACTGTTAGATTTCACATGTATAGCCAAGAGTGATTATGACCTCCTTGTATCTAAAGGAAATGGTCTCATATTATATACTCCCTTAAAAAAAAATGGTTCAATAATTAAGCATAAGGAGCTCCTCATTCATCACTAAAATACCTGATGAACACATAAAATCAACAGCTTCAAATTCACACGACCGAAGAACCAATGGAAGTTCTGGAGCCATTGTGTATTGTGGTTTTCGAGTAGTCTTGGTTGTGTCAAGTAATGCATCTATGACCTACACCACAGCAGAAGAAGCATTAGAATGACATTCATCTTCTTGTTTTTGTGTGCAGTAGCAAAGACATTAAGATGCTTTACAAGCATCTAGTATTCAAAAGAAAGAACAGAGTATCCAAGAGGTCTTTCCTCATTACGATCCCTAATCCACTTAAAAACTGAATTTAGAAACAACAGTGGGACCCAATGGAGTAACCTCTCAAAACCAATTGTTGCATACGCACATCAGGGGACTCGAGGCCTTGGCCAACCATAAATAGCACTGCAACCACGCAACGAACCTGGTGCCATAGAAAAGCACTACCTTTGATTCTCATTGCTAGCAATTCATTACCAGCAACCCTGCAGAGCAAATCAATGAAATACAAATTAAATGAACGGGAAGAGCTTCTAAATGGCGATCACTAAAACCCTACAACATAATTACATAAAAGGTACTTGTCACTCACCTGAAGTTTTTGAAAGAAAAACATTGGTAACCACAACTAACAAATGTGTAACTTGACATGGACAGATTGGCAAGAAACAAAGATTACAATAGTGGAGAAAGATATTTGTTAATTCTGTGCCTTAATGGGCTCAAGCAAATTTAACCAATCAATTAGATACTGAGACCCACGAACATTGAACATCTGAACTTACGATAAATTAATGATCACCAGATATTATTGGTAAAGAGAAAGAGAACCTAAGCAGCCCATTGAGGAGAATTAAATGCAAATGCCCATTCACAAAAGCAAGAGATCACCGTGCCATAGTTGGATATAAGATCAAGACCTTTCAGGGTTGGGTTCAAGGTGCCTTTTGTCATATTCGAGTTGGGATTCAGTAAGTATAGGCAAACTAGATTATTCTGGAGACTATTCAATTTCTATTTCCAAGGAACGATGACTGCACTTTGTTGCCTTTAGCTAGGAAGCGAAGATAATTCTGAACAAGGTATCAAGAAAAAAAAAACCATCCTGGATACTGACATCCCAACCTTTGACTGCAAGGAACAATTTCGAACTCTGTAATCTGTCGCCGATAGTTGTGAACATTTAATGCGTCCATCTTACAAAAATTCCTGAAGTCATGTTCCCCAATAAATTTATTGCAAGCCTTCCCCATCGCCTGATGCATAAAGAGACGTTAAAAACGTAATTACTAAAGTATCCTTTGGCTACCAATTGCATAACATCCACTCAAAATCCATGCTTTGAAAAGAAGGATATGCAAGAGATCTAATAAGCATACACTTATATCTAAAGAGTTGCTCCAGAACAGGTACATGTATTCCCTGCTCAGACAGCTGAACCTGAAACATAAAAAAAACATGGCGTCATCCTTCTGTCTCAGAAATTCATCAGCAATTTACAGCATAGAAATCAGACATATTCTACATCAAGTTGTCAACAGCACACATGGCCGCTCATAAATGCAGGATGCCATTAAACCAGTGCATTTCTTTGAACGTGATAGGTCTCTTATATTTTCTAAATATTCTATTGGACAGATGAAAGGCAGATTTACAACAGACTGCAAGGCACAAATGTGCTGCATTTCCAGGTTGCCCATTGGTGAAGTTCCACACCCCCTTTCACCTCCCCACAACCCCCAACCCCCCCACCCCCCCTCCCCCCCCCTTCAGGCCTTTTTCTCCCCTTGCTCAATTAATACAACAAAATAATCATGTAAAAACGAAAAAATACAAATGATGATTCTTTTCAACATCAAAGTTATTACTTATACAAGCCTACTAGAGCTCAAACCATCAGTGGAGGAATGAAAGCAAAATTTGCAAAACCTTGCACTGAAATTACTAGGAATGGGACACCAGCCTAAAACACGAATATCATCAGGAAGCACCTTGTTCAGCACCTTCACATAATCTATTTCCTTCTCATCTGGATCACAAAGCAATTAAGTTAGTGGACAACTTAGGCAGTAACAAGAAAACATAATGATTTACCAGCAGAAAATGTTATCAAAGTCTACCTTGACCCTACTCTGTCATTGGTTTAGTTTTGTCATATTGAAAATGAATTTGTTTCATAACCAAAATGGAGATACAATCTGAGAGTTCAATCAAAACTTTATGAATGAAAAAGGAGGGTAAACTAACAAACCATAGGCTTCCTCCAAATTCATCTTCTCTGATTTTAACCACCCCTCAATCTCTTTGAGATTCGACCGCAAAAATAGAGCAACCACCTGCATATGCAAATGAAGTTGTAGAAATCATAAAAATAAAAAAAAACTTTGAATAATTTAGCTAAATGACCTCTATGACCCAGACTACTGGTTGAGTAAATTGATAGCTCAATCTCAAGCCAAAGATAGAGCAAGTCAAAGCATGAGGGCACTTTTATTACGAAAGAATTATCAACCTTAAAAGGACTTTCAAGAATGTCTTTTCCTAGAATGTGATGGACGATGGAGCATAATTATCTTCTTAGTTACCCACCTGTCCAACAGAAGAAACCCCTTTGTCTGTTCTGCCACACCTTGAATAATTTGATTCCTTCCTATCACCAACTAAGAGCTTTGTCTTCTCAAGCGCCTTAAAAAGTTCAGACTGAAATTTAAAAAAAAAAACTATTAAAACCATCAACAGCAGCATTTTGAAACTTACAACTCCTGCATATGAATCTGCTATCTAAGTGGAAAATTTCTTGTGATTGTTAACTTTAAAGCTTCAAATACAACCAAGCAATGTTAGTGTCTGATTTAACATATCTAAAGAACTAAAAGTCAGGTGTACGTGCCATTAATCAACTAAGATACTTGAATCCCATGAAATAAATCCCATAAACCAATTCTTGTGGTGTAAACAAACATAATAATGACAAATAAGCTTCTTAGAACCAAAATACAAAGAAGAAGGATCAAATATTGGAGATAAGGTATTATTTTACTGAAGTCTAATAACATGCACATCCAATTGTTGGCATATGGCGATCAATTCCACAAGTGAAAACACTCGGAGTTGTGGACAGGAAAGTATAACATGAACACTTCAATCAATGGTTTAAGAGAACCAAAAATTTAACATAATTCAGCCCCATGCCTCTAATTCATCTCCTTTTGAAATCTACAGCATAATAAAATAGAGAATATAACATGTAAACATATAATCTGTGTTTGCATGCATATGTACACTAACATGTACAGAGAAGCATACATGACAAAGACATACGCATAGGCCGATGATATATGCATGTATTCAGTAAAAATCCAAGAATATAAGAACCAGTAGAATCACGCAAGCTCTGCAACATGTCTTGTTACATGTTCTTAGTTAACTCGATGACGCAGAAAAAAAAGATTTGTATTCTTCAAGTTTTTACTCTCACATATTAGGCTTGTTCAAACCCCCCCTGCCCAAAAAAAAAAAAGGTCCTGTTTGGACATCTTAATAGCCATATCAGAGCCTCAACTTTACCTGCCTTTAAAGGCAGTCATTCAAATGGCCACTCTTAAATGGTCAAAATGACCGGTAACAATCTCCAAGTTTTTTATTGATAGCGGCACATTTTTATTGGTAGCTCCCTTGAATAATGGCGTATCAAGCTAGCCAGTCACACATCCTCAAGCAACTATAAGAGATTTTATTCCCACAGCTAAAAAAGTGGACATCCCAATGCAACCTAAATTCAAGTTCCCAGTGAGACTAGGTCTTGTTTGGGAAAGGGGGCCCTCAAACAGAGAATGGAATTTCCCAACCCCTTGTTAGGATGTAATGGTCATGAGAGAGCTACCTTACCAGGAGCTCCCGGTCAATGAATTAAGAGGCCATTAGTGGATGGTCAAGAATAAAAAAAACCGCTTATTAAAGTTTTGCATCCACATTAAGTTGTATACAAACACACACATCCTAGTAAACCATAGGAGTTTACATAATAGGTAATATGAAAAAC
This sequence comes from Amborella trichopoda, assembly GCF_000471905.2. The sequence continues at coordinate 6,325,011 of NW_006494904.1, forward strand.
ATCAAACACAAGGGTCACAAAAGAGCCAATATCATTTGAAGTCCCATACTAAAAAAGAGGTTCAAGTAAAGTCTACAAAATCACCTCAACAGTGGGATCCTTATTTCCCTCTGAAGCAAAACCATAGAACCTGAAGGAACAGTAGAAAACCAGTAAGTCTTTTGCAACCACTTATTTATGATTGTAGAGGTAGCTAATTTCTGATTAGAAAACTAGGAATATGCTTTTCTTATCTGAAGCTACAAATGTAATTTCTTGCCATAAATAGGTGCAGATCTAGGTCATTACGTTGTCTTTGGCCAAGGATTCCAATTTTGGGCTTCAGAATACAAAGAAGGTACCTCTGTCCCAAGTACATGATCTTTAGAGCAATATATCTTTTGGTATGTTGATGAGATATCTTCAAATGGTAATCTGTAACCAAAATGAAGAAAGGAAAAAAGGAAAGTAAGACCTAAAATATAGTGACGCAAAGTCAGAAAATTTAAAGCGAATGTCTAACAATAAGAAAATAAATATAGAAGACAAAAACCATGAAACATGAATATAATAAGTAGTAAGTTAAAATTGAACGCATAGAGAACTTGCAACACACACGCATGCAAAGAGAACTTGACACACATATGCATGCATGCATAGAGAACTTGACACACACATGCACGCACATGCACACACACACACACACACACAACAAAAAAATACCTTAATATGTAATCTATAAAGACAATCACATCTAGACTAGCCAGAAAACCACAGCAATATTTATATTTTAGAACAGTGTTTAGGAAATTGCTCAGCCAAGGTACTTGGCCCTTGGTCGAGACAAGTGACTCGGGTTGGTCCAGTGGGCTCAGCCAATTTAAACACACCCCATTAGAATGTAAAAAATTAAAAATTTCTAAAAAATAATCACAAATAAGAAAAGTATTTAGAGCTAAGAGAAATCATTAGAAGGCTAGAGAAGATGAAAAAAGTTTAAAACAGGGACTATTGAAACTTTTGATTTATACCTATAATATTTTAGAAAATTAAAAAAAAAAGGAAAAAGATTGAAAGATTCCAAATCATCCTAAAAACTATCAAAATCATCCAAAAAATCATTTCTAAAATATATTGGTCATTTCTATTCTTTTAGATTTTTTAACATTTTTTTTAAGGGAAAATATCTTCGTACCCCCTATTTTTATGTTTCATATCTCAATAGACCCAAAGTTTCAAAATATATCTTGGGGCATAAAAATCCTAAGTTTTATATCTTTTAACCCCCTGATCTGACTTTACTCACTTTAATTCAATTTTTTAGCCCAAAAAAATCTTAAAAAGACAACTCTTTCAAAACCCCTTCTCTCTCTCATGCTCTCTCTCTCTTCATGTGTTTCCCCAAACCCCTCTCTCACTCTCCCCAATTGGGTTGGGCGTTTTTCTCTCCAAAAATAGCCCACCCCATTAACCTGGTTTGATCCCGAAAAGCCCATTTACTAAGAGCCTCTAATTCTAGAAAAATAGAGGTGAAAATCATGGAGGGGGAGCCCAAAGACCTAGCATGTCCTTTAATGATGGATTCTGGTCAGGAAACCAATAGATCAGAGAGTGATGAGAGAGATATAGTGAAGAGTTTATCGGGGGGGATGAAGCTTTTGGCTCCCCTGTTGGATGAGGGTGGGGAAATGGAGAGGCCATTACTGAGAAAGAGAGAGAGTTGCCATCTCTTTTCCTGGTGTGCTGTGAATTTGGTTTGTTCTTTTGATAAGAATATTTGAATTCTATGAATTAATGGAAAAGCAAAGAACATGAAATTGAAATTATCTTTGAGTTTTGGAGAAACACAGTAGAGAGAGAGAGAGAGAGAGAGAGAGAGAGAGGGTAGGGTAAGGAACGAAGGAAGGAGAGAGAGAGAGAGAACGAACGAGGGAGGGAGGGAGGAGAGAGAGAGAGGAGGAGGAGAGAGAGAGAGAGAGAGAGAGAGAGAGGAGAGAGAGAGAGAGAGACGGAGGAGAGAGAGAGAGAGAGAGAGGGAAGGGGTCTGGGGAGTGATAGGGGAGAGAGAAAGAGAGTGGATGGGTTTAAAAAGAGTTGTCTTTCTAATATTTGTTTGGGCTAAAACAATAGGATTAAAGTGAGTAAAGTTAATCCAGAGAGTTGGCAGGATTCTTAGCAGAGTTGGAATATGTGTGCGCGCTGATCCAAGGGGTGGATAAGCAAGTGTCAAGTTGGGATAGTCAAGGATATTTTTACTGCTAGATCCTTCTACAGGATTCTATCAAGTGATATCGACCACTTATCTCGTCTGAGGGTTCTGGAGGTTGGCACTTTGTCCCAGGCTTCAGCTTTTGGACAATGGCATGCTGCAGGAGTATATTGATGGTGTACTGCATTCAAAGGTGGGGTATTTAATTCAATATGCATATTTTATCTCAAGCTGAGAAGGAAATGACTAGCCACCTTGTCATTTTTTGTACGTACGCTATGTCCATACAGGCCTGTTTTCTAAACCTCTTTGGCATGCAATGGGTAACCCCAGTTTCTATGGAGGACCTCATGGTGAAGAATGTCTCTATGGCAATCTCACCTAGGGGCTGGGTGCCCTAGAAATTGAGCATTAGGGCCATTATTTAATGCATTTGGATAGAGTGCAATCATCATATTTTCAGGCATCAAGGGGTACACAAGTTGGCCTTCAGGGAGAGTATTAGGAAGAAGTAATCTCATGGGCTTTGGGCTTTGCTTTAACCAGAATTTTGAGGTTTCCAAGCCACTAAGGATTGGAAGATTTTGGCCTTATCGAATCCACCCTGGCTTCAATTCACAGCAGTTTGGGTTGCACCAGCGGAGAATACTGTGAAGCTAAATTTTGATGGATGTACACGGGGAAACCTGTCACCAGCACATATCGGTGGGATTTGCAAAGACGAAGACGGCAGGAAGATTAAAATCTATTTGGGCCCATCGGGGATATGCAAATCTACATTAGCAGAGGCTCGTGCATTGCTTAGATTTATAGGTTTACAGATATGTCCCTTCCATTTAAGGAGTTAATTAGTAGTAGAGGGGATCATCTTAATGTCATAAGATGCGCCCATAAAAAGCCGTCTGTGACGCCGTGGAGGTTGGCTATGATATTTAGTGAGATCTTTGATATTTGGGACGTTCAGAATGAGACGTTTTTTCACATTCTTAGGGGAGCTAACCAAGAGGCTGATACCCTTGTGAATGGTGGGGTAGTTTGCGAATCACTCTACATTGACGCAGGTTCTGTTGTAATACAGAGCCATTGTCATGACATCTCTCGACCTTTGTTCCATGTTTCTGATTTGCTTTGTTATTTTTAGTAACAAAATTTGTTGTCGATGGTCAAAAAAATTTTGAAAGTGTGTATTGACAAGAGACCAATAACACAATGTTCATCAAAGTAAGCAATACGAAGCATAGTCTAAAGATTCTAAACTAATAATGGACATGGATTTTGTTCAAAAAAAATAATGCACATGGACACAAATGAATGATAACCCACCTGCATAATTCATCTGAGAATTCTTCTTTCTTCGATGCATCCCGTTACTTGCATCAAAGAGATCAGGCATTTCATCAAGCCAGATCTGGTCCTCAACTGCTTTGCCTTCAGAACATTCTTTCTTGATAACCAGACCCTTTTGGTCAATATTTTCAGAATCCATGTCTCTCTCGTGCATTTGATCAACAACAGTTAGGCCATCAATTTTACTCAACAATGGATGTGCATCACGTGAAGGATCAGCCTCCACAACAGAGCAATTTAGTGTCACCTCAGATACACTTTCTTTGGGGACAAGGGTGAGCTTATACGCACTTCCCTTTCCTATCTGCACAGAATGAAAAAGAATTGGTCATTCATTGAGCCCAAGAAGAAGAACCCGCACAACATTTTGCCAAAGAAGAAAGACCTTAGCAGGAAAAACAAGAGGTATCTTATAACTCATACGTGCTATAGCAAGACCTATCTACTTATGGATCACACAAACCTAGCTGACAATTTGTCCAAAGCAATGTTTAGAAAATTGCCTCAGCCAAGGTGCTGAGCCCTTGGCTGAGGCAAGTACCTCTGCCAAGTCCAAATGGACTTGTCCAAGTCATATACACACAAGAAAATTCCAAAGAATTCGAAAAAAGGTTAAAAAAATAGTTAGAAATAGAAAAAGTTAAAAGAGATAATAGAGAGCATTAATACTAAAAAGGATGAAAAAGAAAACTATAAAATATGGATTATTGAAAAACTTCATTTATACCTTGCATACTCAAGAAAAATTTATAAAGGACAAAATAGAAAAGTTCCTAAATAATATTGAATACTATAAAAATAATCTAAAAACTGTTGCTAGTGTTTTCTGTTTTTTTGTACTTTTTAACTTTTCTCTGTGCTTTATTTCTTCTTGTTGCAGGTTTATGGGGTGAGGCGAATTTGGCACCCAACTGGCCTCGCCACTTGGGCGAGGCCGAGTTACTGATTCCGGTGAGTTCAAAAGAACTGATCCAAAGAACAAGTAAATTATTCAAAACATACACAATCATAGTGACCATGGGGGGCCTTGAGTATAATAGGCATAATTTATTACAAATACGTCATTTTGATACATGATTGTCTTATTTCTTATGAGGAACTTGCAGAAAAATTGCAAAAAGGTCGCTGTATTGATTATCAATTCATGTAATTTTGGACAAGAATTTATGATTTACTAGTTATAAGATTTTCTCTAGCAATAATAAAATTATATAAGCAGGCAATAATGATAAAAGTTCAGATTAAATTAAGCATACAGTCTCTAGAAATAAGTTCACGAAACAGACCTCCGCTAATCTCTTATTCTCAAGCTCCAATTCCTGATTAAGAGAATTAGAAATGACAATATTAGCACCAAAGTTCATCCAGAGTCACTGAAGAACAACAGGTTTTTCCAAACTCCAAAACCCTAATTCTGCCAAAAATAATAATAATTAAAATACAATTCCGATAAAAAATGAGCAAAGCCAGCGTACCTGTATTCTGGTTTCTAAGAATTTGATTTGCGATTGAAGGTTGGAAATTAGCTCACGGGTCTCCTTTAGCTCCCCTCCAGAGTCCATGGATGCAGAAATGTACTCAGAAAGAGAAAGTACAAGCCTTCTAGAGAGAGAGATAATTGCAGTTATAGAGAGAGTATTGCAGCTCTAGAGAGGGAAAGTGCGATAACTCAGTGTTAAGATCTTTTCCCAATAAAAATGGGCGGGTCCTAAAAGTCACGTTGACAATATCACTACTTTGTATGAAAGATGATTCCCCTGTAATATATGGGTGCGGTTTATATAGAGCCGAAGCTGTAAATAATCAAATTAGAGCCCACCCTTCAATGTCCATAAATATGGTTTCAATATTGAAAAGCTTTGTGATAGCTTTAAATTATATTTTCATCTTTATTTATAAAATTGAAAGCTTAAGAAGTAGTGTTGATGTAGCAGATCTATGAAAACAAAAAAATCTTGAAAATTGATGGTCCAAAAACGCGTTACAAGATGCACTATTTTCAAAACTTGAAATCGGTATTTTTTCTTATGTTCATATATCGTATGTCTATGTATCAAGATGATCAATTTGATGATATTTGAGCATAAAAAACAGCCTCTTCTCAAGTAGGTTATAATCTAATTGTTTTGAGCCTAGGCACTATGTAAACTTTTCTCATAATATATTACTTAGTAATGACCCTCCCCCACTTATATGCGTAGGACTTGAATGGATAACCATTAAAATTGATATAGATTTCTAAAAAAAATTAGCACATGGATGTGAAACTTGATTTTTCTATAGATCCGTGTTAAATTTAATAATGATTCTTTGATGCTCTATATACATGGGTGGAAAAGGGTCCTATACGACCATTTCTCATATATTATTGCCAATTTTGATCTCGGGGATGGTCACACGGGACCTTTATCCCTCATGATTTGTATTAATAGAAATCAACATGCTCCCGTTGGAGCATGTCCTATATCTACTCCCTTGCTTTGAAGACTTATTTTAACTTAAATTTTTTTGGACACTCATATATGTAGAAATACGGGCCCATTAATAAATCTATTTTTAGGATGGATTTTTTGACTTAATTTTTAAAAAATGAAAATCATGAAAATAAATAAATAAATTTTAAAAACTAAAAATTATAATTCTATTAAGAAATCATGTGGATCGCTAGTTTAAATTGTTTTTAGATGGACCACATAGTTGCATCATTTTTAAGATTGATGTTTTATCCTTATGGACCGTATATGTAGAAATGCGATCCACCTCACATGAAATAATTTTTCAAATTTTTTACTTCATGTGCTTAAAGGGTGCAATAAGGAATATTTTCTCTACGCACTCAAGAGGTCGTATCCTTAACATTTTGGGTCCTAAAATTGATCCTTGATGGGGGATTACCTGAGGGAATAAATGGACAATATACTCCCCAGGAGCATGATAATATCTTTTGGCTCTACTTAAAACTTTTTTTTAAAAAAAAAAAACAAATTTCATATATCTCTACCTTCAATATTGGAAATTAAACATTTTTATGATTAAGTAATTTTTAAATATTTTAACATATTCAAAATCCATTTAGAATTAAGCTTTTTTCTAATTCTTGGAATTTGAAAATTATAAATTAAAACCTATTTATATTTTAAAATTAAGTAGGTATTACTTTAAGATATTTAATATCCAAAAATTAGGAAAAACCTCAGTTTTGGATTTAAAAAACAACTTAATTCTTGATTTTGGATTTTCAATATCCCAAAAAAAATTAGATTTTTGGATTTTGAATATCTGAATTTTAAAAAAGAACTTACTTATTAATCTCAGATTTTCATATCTGAAAATTAGGAAATACATTATTTTTAGATTTTTTTTACTTTAGAAATCCAATTTTTTTAAAAAATAATTCATTCCAAGAGTGTTTAATTTCAAATATTGAAGATCCAAAATTTGGACAATTTGTTATTTTAAAAAATTTGTGAAAAAATAGCTCTGAACATTATAGCAAAAAAAATTTAGGTAAATTTTAAGTAACATAAAAACGAAATATGGAATCAAATTAAAACTTAACTTTTTTAATGCATAAGGTGCATTATTCAAAATTCTAAATATCTCAAAGATGTTTAGTATTACGGTACTTCTACCATTTACCAAAATTTGAATAGTTTGAGAGTTGAACGTTCAGCCGACATTTTCATTTTAGTGCTTTGTTTAAGGGCTCGAAGCTATCTAATTTCGGTTTCATTTTTCCTCTCCTTGATCGCCAAAATTATTTAAAAACTGAAAAGTATGCGGTAAGCCTGTTTCATTTGACGTAAAAAGATTACACTCACTCTTTGAAAAGTATGTGGTAAGCCTGTTTTTATTTGACATAGAAAGATTACAATCACTCTTGACCATTAGATGTAAGAACACATAAGTTAGAGACGCACCTCTAAATGAGCTCACAATTAGATTTTTTTTTTTTAATTTTATTTGAGAGAATTATACACCTTACACAATTTTAAATTAACTGCTTGTAGTGTCTGTGCATTGTATATTAGGTAGCAGTGTCACTGTGTTGTTAGTGTTGTTACTGTAATGTTCACAGTATTAAGAATGATAGAGAGAATTAGGCGTACAAGTAGAATGTTATATTGGTATAAGATGCATGAGGACTCTAAATTTTACCTTAACCCGCCCTACACCCAAGTAAAAGAACTGGGTTGTGTTAGGTTGAGCTGGATTGTGTTAGATAGACAGCCAACGTAAAATTTTACTAAAACTTAACATGAATCCGGTACCTAAGCTCGACCCTAATTAGTTATTTATCATGAATCCGGAACCTAAGCTCGACTCTAATTAGTTGAAAAAAAGCTTTGATGATGATGATGAATTGAAATATTATACATCATTGAAAATCTTTCTTTAGCGCCCAATATCCATATACAAATTCAATCATTGACTCAAAACAATTTTAACAAGCCAAAAATATAACAAATCTCAAGCACCATCCTTGTACAATATAAAAATGCAAAAGTATAAAAAGATAAGGACGGCCTACAATCTTGTTACCTTATACAAAAGTCACAAGCACCTTAAGTTGTCAAATGTAAATCATAGAGCTATGTTGTGTTCCACCCAAAGTATGAGAAAAATCTTCTCAAGACTTTAAAGCACAATCACCATCTTATTGCATACTTTCCTGGCAGATTATCCTCAAACATATGAATCGCAGTTTGTATCTAGGCATTCATTGGATAATTTAACTGACTGATATGTACAAATGGTATCCCTGTTCTCTTCCTTTCACTTACGAATAGAAAAAAAAAACAATCCAAATAAGAAAAACATATAACGGGAGCCTTTACATCACCCTTTCTTTAGCTCCTTAGAATATATTACACCCTATACCACCTTCATCATCAGCAAAGAACTCCAAATTTCCAGCCAATGACTGCCTCAATTGCATCTTCTCGAGGTTGTCTTGAATCTCCTCTCCTAGTTTATTATCCTCAACATGAGACATCAAAAGTTTTGCAACCCTAGCGACACCTGGATCCTCAGTGGCCTTCAGGTACAACTCATTTGAAGGCTCGTTTGATCCATCAAGAGAGAATTCATGGCATTTTATGGGATAATCCTCGTAACTCTCTCTGCACATTGACTGAACAAAGACCATGGGGGTGGAGTAGAGGACTGCTATGTCAACTGCATCCATGCAAGCCTTGCTTATTCGCAAGTCTAGATGATTAACTCCAATTATGCAGTCTTGAAGGAAAAGTGTTTGCATTTTTTCGTATGTTGGTGTTAGAATTTCAGCCTGCGTCATATAGTGAAAAATCTTCTTGTTAGGAAATTATGGTAATTTTGCATGTTTGGTTCTTGGGAAATCTCTCTTCTGGGAGAGAGATTTCCATTGACTGAGCTGCTTTCCCATGTTTGTTTCATTGTTTCATGGGAAAGTTGTGCCCAGGAAGTCTACAATGTTCATGCCACTATACAAACTAGCGGTCTTTCATAGGAAAGTGGCTTCATACCTCAAGGTATGAAGCTTCTTTCTTTGAAATCTCCCCCTTTGTAGAGATATTTCTGATGAATAAAACATCCCCTAATAAGTTTGAATTTTCTAAGGTTCTCCGGGAAAAAAGCAGTGCAAATAACACAAAGAAGATACAAAAATTTGAAAGTCAAAGAAAGAACAATTATTTTCCAGAATTTTTTTTTGCCATTTCTTCAAGTTTATACTTCGAAATTTTATACTCATGCATCGTATATATTGAATTTTCCAAAATAATGATGGCAATTTCCTCATTGCAAAGGTGGAAACAAACAAATCAATGGGATGGAAAAACATCAAACAAAACAAAAGTAAAATAAGTGTCACAAACCAAAAAAGATTCCAATGCTAACATTACGATGTCATGAGCATTCCTCGCATTTACTCAATGGCAAACTCAAAACCAAAGACCCAAAAATGTAGTGTGTATAAAAAAAATGATAATCACACCAAAATTTTAATATTTTCCAAGAAAGTGAGTAGTATATGGGTGTCAGGGGCTATTCAAGAAGACATTCAAATAGGAAGAGTGGATACCATGGGATTCAAGAATATTTAGTAGGTTGCGATGCTTTGGTCATTTATTGGAAGAATTGGATAAAGAAAAGGCAAAGTAAAGAATTGGAAAAAATCACATATGATCATCACACTTCAGCCATCAAAATTAGGGGGTGGCAATGGGTCAGGTCTGAGTCGGGTCTGGCCAGTCCTGGACCTGATAATATAATATGGGGACCCAACCTGGTCCAAAGTCCCCAAACCTGACCCAAAAATCAAAATGTCTCTATATCTAAATATATTTTATAAATATGTTAAATATATATATATATATATATATATATATATATATTATTTAAACATTATAACTCTAAATATAAAGTTAACTTAATTTAAATATTATTAATCATATATTAAATATTAATTAAATATCACAACTATTCTAGTCGGGTCTACATGGACCCGGTCGCAGACCCTAATAGTGTTCGGGTCCAAGATTTGGATCTAGACCAAACCAGCCCGGCCCAAATTTTGGACCCATAATCAAAATCATCTGTATCCGAGGTCCCAAAAAGAAAATGATTCCGCTAGTAATGATTAATAATTTACATAGGGAACTCTTCACATAAGACGTTAGTTAAGATATACCTGGATTTGAAGTGATAACAGAGAATGGCTTCGAATGATTCTGCAATTTGCAACATCTAGAGCCTGGAAATCTCTCATATCTTCTGCAGACATCAGTACTAGCTGGAGATTTTGCAGCTCAGGATACAAACCATCTTCTGCCTTAGTGATATTTTGAGCTTGAATCCTCGCCTCCTTTCTCTTTTGTACTAAAGTTGAGTAGAAGTCATTCTCTACTTCTTGTGCAGTTCTAAAGCCTACCTCTTTATCACTCCTGAGATTTTCAAAGAACTCCCTTTGGATGGCTTCTATGTTTGATTCCTCTTGAATTGATAACATGCGAACCCAACCAGATTCCAAGGTAACAAATGGAGACTCACTCCTAAGGATGATTTTCCTTCCACTTTTTAGTTGTTCGCAAAGCCAAAAATCACTTGTGAAGATACTGAAATGAATGGTCTCCCCAGTTTCAGCATCTGGGTATTCATGCACAGGCACCATTGAAATTGCCCCCTTGCTAAGAAAGAGAGAAATGCTCCCTTCTCCCTCCAAATTCAAACCAAAAGATTTCAGGAGTTCTCCATAGTCTTTAGAAGTATTACGCGAAATGAAGGCAACCATGATCCATGCACACGGAACAGTGGATTCCGGCATAGTGAACTCAAGATGTTGCATCGAGACTGAATTCATCGTATGGAACTCTTGGAAAATTTCGTGCTTGTTGAACACCGTCTTTGTTGCAAAATGCATAGCAGGTGCATATATGTGTTTCTGCATGAACTCATCAAATAACAGACTTCCTTGTAAAATACGTTAGGGTGGTTTATTTGGTCATCATAGTGTTAAAATTGTAGCAATACTGCCATACTTAAACATCATATAGTGAATGACCATGTAGAAAGATGGCCACTAGGTTTGCATAGGAAAGGTCCACAACAGTTGAAACTAAGGCAATATTGAGATGCTAGAGTACTCTTGTATTACCACTAAAATTCCGGTCCATATTTCAGGGTTGGATTGGGATACTATGGTTGTGGATATTTTTCTTATAATGTCATTTTCTATATTATAGAATCAAAGAGAATATTATATAGGGTACTATCTGTCCATATATAACAATATTATATTAAGTAATTCAAAAGGTTGAGCAGCAGAGCGCCTGAAAATTTTAATACATAACTGCTTAATCTACCACTAGAATAAAATGAAGCATATAATGCATATTTCAAGTGAGATAAAAATTCAAAATAACAGCGTAAGCAGGATAACTCTGCTTGGTACTCATCAAACTAAAACGCAGTTACATCGAAATAAACAAATTCAACACTACAATCCAAGCACATAAAACAGTAACTCACCTGAAGTTTTTGTAACCACTCGTCCCCATAATAGAGAAAACCCCAATATGTGATGAAAATATGCAACTCCTTCAGTGTCTTCACCTGCTCCAATCCCTGTACATAGTGCAACACCATGCATCCCACTGTGTCAAGCTTTTCAAGATGTTGCAGTTCATCAATGGATTGAATCATGGAGAGTCCTTCACAGTTCCTCAAAGTCAGCTCCCTCAGCCCCATACTGAACCCACTAGGGACTGAAACAATTTTCAGAAGAGGACATCTAATGATTTCCAACTGTCTTAGAGTTGGAGACACCTCAAATTCAACCAAGTTGGGGCAAGAAGTTATAGAAAGAGAGATGAGGTTCATAAACACACCCTTGACATTCACATGGGCAATGGACAGTTTACAAAGTTGTAGAGATGCCAAAGAAGAGACTGAGCCACAAATCAAGGCAAAAGACTCATTTGAGACCTGGCACTCATCCAGAACTAGCTTCCCTAGAAGGGAGAGATTTGAGAAGCATTGGTGTGATATATAGAGGCCAGAATTTCCTATCAATTCCATTTCCTTCAATTTTGAGAGATTGCCAATGCTAAATGGCAACTGCACCAGATCTCTACACTCCTTTATGCGTAAAACCTCTAAATTGCACAAATGTCCTATCTGCTCTGGTAATTCAACCAGCCCACATGATGATAAAACCAGGGTTTTAAGGTTCCTCAGCTGCCCAATTGATGGAACCAAGTTCTTGAGATTTGGGCAACCATCCAATGTGAAAATAAGTAAATTACAAAGTTCACCAAAGGAAGAGGGCAATTCCACCAGTTCAGGACCTCTTATATCAAGCCGGAACAAAAATGATAACTGCCCAAAATTACAAGGTAGCTTGATGAAGTCCCTACTCGAGAGCATTAGAACGCATAAATAAGGCAGCTGAACAATGGACGGTAGAAGATTGAAGCTCTTACAAGACAACAGATTAAGGAATACTAGGCTTCGAGAATAAATTGGATGCTGCAGATCAAGAAGTTCACACCCAGAGATATCCAGATATGTTAGCTGAGCTAAATGATCGAATGGAAGTGCCATAAGTTGCTTACAATTGCGCAAATTTAAGTCGACCAAGCTTGAAAGATGAACAAAAGAATCAGGAAGTCTTCCCAATTTCTCACAACCTGACAAATTAAGAATCCTCAGATACCTTAAATTTTCAAACAATGGTGGTAAATTTTCAAGACTGATGCACCCTGACATGTCTAGATGAACCAAAGATTGCAAATTGCATATCTCATCAGGAAGGGTGACTAGAGCTTTGCAGTCTTTCAAAACCAGTGTTTTTAAGTGCACTAGCTTTCCTATTGATGTTGGAATTGCAATGAGATTTTCACATCCTTGAAGTTGAAGGTGCCTTAACTGGAGAGGGACCTGCAACCAATGAGAGCAAACAAATTTAGAAGAACTCCAAAAAACAGTTACATGGGAAATGCATGTAAGAAATAACTACCTCTGAATTCTCCTGGTCATCCCACAAATGAGAGAATTGACCTCCTTCTAACTCGAGAACTCGCAAATTGGCTAGGGGAAGTCCCTTTGGAAGGGTAACATAAGGGCAAAATCGCCAACGTAGCCATATGATTCCCTTTGGTAATTTGTTGAATTCCCCTTCAATACAAGTATCTTCTAAGAAAAGCAATTTCAATTTACTCATCTTTGTGAAGCACTGCACAGGCCAAGCTCTGAGAAGACCGATCCCGTCTTCTTTCCAAATAATAGATGAAGGGACCATGTTCAGTTCTGACATCTTAGAGGAATATGACCTTCTCTCCACTAGACTGAGATACTCCACATTCATGAAGCCCTGAACCATTTGAAACCACAGAACTCTGTCAGCTTTTAGGTATGAAAGAAAGTTAAACTGAAGCAACTAGTTCTAGGTGCATCTATTCCATGAAACCACACGGAACGAAAAAATACAATACAGAAATGTGGAGAAAGAAAAAAAATTAAAAGAATGAGATAATATAAAAAAAAGCAGAAAGCTGAAACATGATTTTCAAATAAATAAAAAATGTTAAAAACCCGCTAGTTACTTGTTGAAAGGAGCAAATACAACCACATTCACTAAATTTCAGTGTTATGTGATTATTTCTTCAAAGTGAGGATGCTTTGGCTGTTTCTAAAATTAGGAAGATATCAGCAAAAGAAGTAATATTCATTTTAAGAATGCAGTTATAGAGCATATGAATCAACATTCCTGGGGCCATCAATATGATCGGAATTGTACGCACATTTTAGAGCAGAATGAGCTATGAGAAGAGGAAATGGTAATACTAAAAACTTATTATGTCATTTAAGAGGACATTAAGGGTTTTAAATAACTTTGGCCATATAGACTACATGAAATAGAACTAATTTATTGATCTAAGACACTCTTTTATAAATAGACCAAACCATCAATGGGGAAAGTTACCAAAAATTCAAAAAACAAGCACTTGAGTTGTCATCATTTATACACATGTCCTGGCATAATAACAGATGACTTACAGTGTTTTGTTGCAAGGCTTTCTGCACGTGCTTCTCCTGCCACAATCGTGTACATGAGCTAGGATCTTTCATGTAGTCTTCATTAAGAGACTGTAAGAAAAATTGTTTTAACTGTGAATGGATTGAGAGCCTCTCACTGTTCGGTTCTTGTTTCACTATGCTTTTTTGTGTGAGTTTGTTTAGACCCATATCACTAGAGATCCCTAAGGAATTCCAAAAGCTAACCGCGATATCCTTGTCTTCTCCATCCAAGAAACATGCAATATCAAGAACAACATTCTTTTCTGTCTCACTAAGATTGACAAAACTTGATTGAAACCTCTTTGTTATTTCGGCAGGTAAGATCTCAGATGCCTTTTTTAAGGTATTCTCCCAATAAAACCGGCTAGTGATCCCAGAAAGCTTTTGGCCATAAACCTCTAAAGACAATGGCAATCCATCACTGAGGTTGAGGAACTCCTCGGTGAATTCTTCAAGTTCCGGATGTGACAATTCAGGTCTTTTCATGGCATGCATGAGAAGAAGTTTTCTAGCAGAATCTCGGTCCATGAACGGTACGTCATAAATGCATGCATGGTGAAACTTTTTAACTAATCCATTGTTATTAGAAGTTACCAGAATAATGCTCTCATGACTTAGAACCTCATGCACCATAAGAGCTTCCAATTGAAGATGGTCATCAACATCATCGAGAACCAAGAGGATCTTGGCCCCTTGTAGATGCTTCTTGAGAAGTTTGATACCTTGATCAGTGCTACTAATATGGTCTCCATTATACAATGCCAGTTCTTTTAGAAGCATTTTCTGCATATTTTGCAGCTCCTCACCAGTCATTTGCTTCATATTCCCAACAAAGCACGAAGACCTGAATGACGATCGATGCAAATTGAAGTACCTCTTGGCTATTGTTGTTTTGCCAATTCCGGTCATACCAACAATTCCAACAATGCAAGCCCCATAAAGAGATTCGTGGTTGTTTATGATAGCATGCAATTCATTAACTCTTTGATCAATAGCAACAGGGTATTTAGCAACTTCCATGTCCACACTCTTCACTCTTCTAACCACATCTTCAACGAGGGCACTTACAAGGTCCTCTTTCCTACAATAGTGCAATCATGCAAAGATGATAGCTCATCCTGTAAATTAAAGATTTAATCCTAAAACCCAACCCATCCTATATAAAGTATTAGCCAAGCTATTAGAAAAGAAAAAAAAATTGTTGACTGAAAAAGCCAGTTGTGAACTTCTCATTATGCGTGCATAGATGGGAGGATTTGGTTATGAAGCTAAAGAACTTTATCAACCCTAAAAAAATAAGTTTCACTAAATTTCATGAAATTCTTTCTTGAATTTTCCCTAAAATGGTCAAACGACCTAAAAAAATCATTAAGGTGATAAAATCGACTAATTTAGAGTTAAAAGTAGTTACTTTATGTGGTTCCTCACTCAGGTACCTTAGAAATTTTGTTAAAAAGGCCTCGATTGCCCTTGTACCAAATACAGAACCTGGAACAAGCAGGGCAATTGGATAATTAATTCACGGGCTCAAGACAAATGACATAAATAGCCATAGTTGTTAAAGGTTAGGAATCGAGGACATCTTTTTAATATCAAAAGCTCTTGTTTATATGATTGGCTAACCACGGCAGCTCTTGCCACTCTAGTGAGAGGCCCAACCGGTATATTTTATGAAAGTTCCAAACTAGGGTACTTTTGGGAAAACTAAAAAATACAAAAATAGTACGAGCCTAAAATATGAAATATTAGATAATTTTTTAAACTTTCGCATATTTATATGGAACATTTGCTAAATTCCTTTTAAAAAAATCAATCCATTTCCTAAGTAATTCAAAAGGTTGGCTATCACATGCATAGTTATCAATATTGGAACGGCCACCAAATACATGATTCACAAATTTAAATTCAGCTCAAAAAATATATAAAAACACTGCACTTTCATGCAAATATCAGGTAAAACAAATCCCATGAAAAAATGAAGAGTAAAATTCAGGCCAATACCAAAACTAAAAAAAATCTACATATCAAATTAAATGAAAGAGTAACAGGTAAAGGTTAATTACCTGCTATAATCCTTAAATGTTGGCCCCCATATCTCTGCAACTTGCTTCAAAACCTCCTCCCATTTCGCGATTGTTTCCAAACTATAATCTTTACTCTTTCTATGCATCCGAAAAGCTTTCTTGAAAGGCCCTCTATTCACATCTCTCAAGTCATCAGGCCCAACATTGTAGTAAACAGGAATCAATATCCCCTTGCTCTCTCCATTCTCTCTCTCATCAACCATCATTCTCACCTCGTCCAAGCACCATGGGGACTCTGCAAACCCTTTGCTCAGCAGAACCAGCCATATCGACGAAGCTCTGATCGCTTCCACGATCACACCGCTTAAGTTCTCCCCCTTTCGAATCTCGCGAGAATCAACGAAGCTCGACACTCCCAATCCACTCAGATCGCCATGAATCTTCTCGGCAAGCTTCTTGAGCTCAGATCCCCTGTGGCTTATGAACGCATCATAGATAATCACCCTACCTTGAACCTCTTCGGAAACAAGAACCTCATCCATTCTCTCTGGGCAAAAATTGGCAACAATGCCAGAATCTGAAACTGTAATCTAGGGTTGAAGAAGCATAAACAAATGTTTCAGGTTGAATAACTCGAGGAAATGAGAAATTCTTGCATTGAAGAGAGGATGTTTGGCATTGATTAGGGTTAGGGTTCAATTGAATGGAAGCCATTTCTAAGTCAAAATGGAACGGAAAGAACGCGGGTTTTAGGTATTAAAAAAGTAGGACGATCTTGACTTGCGGAGCTTTCATGGAACCAGTTGCAGAATAATGGAGGCCTAAGCTCATAGGTTGACTATGGAGCCTAAGCTCATAGGTTGACTTTACTCTGAGCTGTCCCATCTCTGAAAAGTCATGACAGACTAAAAAAGAGCATTCAACGGATAGAATGCACGGCTCCGCGCCGCGCGGCAATTTGCGCCGCGAGACCACCCGAGGGTGTTCGGATCTGCAAGGAAATATTGGACCAGGCGGGTTGGGTCCGGGTCCGGGTCCAATCGGTCGGTACGCGACTTAAATTGAGTTCCGTCCATGCTGGATGTAGGGTGGTTCTAGCAACAGCGGAATTGACCCGATATGAGGGGCAAGCATTCTATGCTTTCCCTCCCCCATGGAAGTTCTATCTTTCTTTTTATCCAACCGTCCATTCTGAATTGAGGATTAAGATTGCCTCAATCACAATATCATCTCTATAATATTTTATTTTTAATTTTTTTTTATAAATTATTTTGGCACCAAATTTTGGACGTCCATTCCTCTATTAAACTCGTACTAATGAAAAATATAAAAAAAATATTTTCAATAAAATAAAATGATCAAAATACCCCATAAAGCTTCAAAGGGTACTTTGGTCATTATATTTTATCAAAAAATTATTTTTAATATTTTTTATAGGTACCCCTCAATGAGAAGATACCACGTACCAAATTTCATATTCATACAATTTGTATAAATAAAATAAAAATAAACTATTTTGAGACGTCGGATCTAAGATCATACAATGAGTGGCTCTCTCGATCAAATTTGGACGGTTGGATGGTAAGGGGAGGATAGAACTTCTTCTATGCTGCAGGGAAGCATAGAAACCTTTCCCATTTATATATAGGAAAAATTGAGCAAGCTTTCTATGCTTTTCCTACAACATAGAAGTTCTATCCTCCCCTTATCAACCATCTATTCTGAATGGAGGGTTAAGATTGCCCAATTCACAATGTCACGTCTCTACACTACTTTATTTTTAATTTTTTTTCTATAAACTATTTTGATACCAAAATTTGGATATCCATTCCTCTATTAAACTCACACTAGTGAACAATATAAAAAATATATTTTCAAGAAAATAAAATAACCAAAATACCCTTGAAATTTTTAAGGGGTATTTTGGTCATTATAATTTATTGAAAAATTATTTTTAATATTTTCTTTAGGTGCGTCCCAATGAGAAGATGGCACGTGCTAAATTTCATATTTCATACAATTTATATAAAATAAAAAATTAAAAATAAAATACTTTGAGACGTCGAATCTAAGATCAAACGGTGAGTGACTCTCTTGATCAAAATTGGACGGCTGGATGGTAAGGGGAGGATAGAACTTCTATGCTTTAAGGAAAGCATAAAAACCTTTCTCAAAAATTTATACAAGGCCATAACCTTAAGTAAGACACACCTCAAAGAGTCATAATAAAAGGTCATTTTGTCAATAAAAACCCTCTAATTGATCATCTCAATCTCGATAGGAGTGGATATGAAAAAAGAAAATGCATCTTTTTTTTAACTAAAGTTTATTAGAATCATCTCATCTCAATCTCGATAGGAGTAAGACGAGGCTCTAAACAATCAAATTAGAGCCTACTTCAAAAAATTTATTAGAAGATGTTGTTTTGATGCCCAAATATCCTCAAATTAATCATCTCGACATCAAGATGCATGCACATGATAAAAAAATAGATTTAAAGTTATGAAAATGGTGTATTTTGTAGTGTATTTTTGAACCATTAGTTTTCAATATTTTCAAGTTTTTTATGGATCTGTCAATCTATACTATTTTTGAAGCATAAATTTTATAAGTAAGGATAAAAAATATATTTTAAGGCTATCATAAGGATTTCCAGTATTGAAACCACATTTCTGGACACTATTTGAAGGTAGGCTCTAATTAGATTATTTAGAGCTTATGCTCTATAGTAACCGCACTCTTCGTAATTTGAGATGACAAATAAATTTTCTGACCATCACAAGGGTTTTCAACATTGAAACATCTTTCGGCATCCTTTAAATATCTACCTTATTTTGAGTGTTTAAGGCTTTAAGGTGACAACCTTATATACAAACCTCACCCTTATGCCTTCTATATAAGGAAATGTATGCAATGAGACTATTTATTTTTATACAAGGATATCACAATTATCATTGACTGTTAGAATTGAAATTATACGGTTGACAATGTGTCACTGATTTGGCACTAAGTCCAAAATAAAAATTCTCTAATATCGTGACGCATTTTCATCTACTGGACTTTACATTCAATGGTTAGAAATAACTGCGACCTCCTTGTACTAAAACTAAATTGTCTCATAGTATACAATCCATGTACATGCACTTCTAAAATGTGCGTCCCCTTATCCAATTCATGTCCATCTTAAAGATGGACATTAAAAGGCGGTGGTCCCACCAAAATCAAAAAAACCAATGGTCTAAAAAAATACATTAAATAATACTATTGTTTGTTTTAAAAACTAATTTTTTAAAAAACTATATTCACCATAGTATAGATAGTCGATCCTAAAATTTTTTGATCCAAAACCGATCTTAAATAAATGAGTTAGCCCACTCATGAAAACCATGTCCTGTATATATAAATTAAGGAAAAATATATAATTAGACCATTTACTTTTGGTATAAATTAGTTATAATTAATCTTGACTGTTGGATGTGAAATTGGGTGATTGCATTTATTTAATTGACCAAGTTCAAAGTCCAAAAGAAAATTTCTCGAACTTTGTGGCATACCTAAGCCATCAAATAACAAATCCGATAGTTGTAAGTAATTGTGACCTTCCTATACCAAAAGTATGGTCTCATTGTATATAATCCCATATATTAAACATATAGGTGCACCCTAAATTTTATCATAAATGTAATT
Source organism: Amborella trichopoda (assembly GCF_000471905.2). The sequence goes on from NW_006494904.1 coordinate 6,344,817, forward strand.
TTGATATCATAAATGTAATTTTCATCTCTAATTATAAAATTTTAAATTTTGAAAATGGTTCAAATCAAGTAGATCTACAAACACGTGAAAATATTGAAAATGAACGGTTTAGATAATGTGTCACAAGATGCACTATTTCGCGCACTCGAAATCTTTTTTTATTTTCATCTTCATACACCTCGATATCGAGATGATCAACTATAAGATTTTTCAACATCTAAACAGCCTTTTGGGATGGATTTTTGTGGTGCACCTTTTAATTCTACATTTTAAGGTTTGTCCTTACATATACGTAATACTTTACAATAAAAATTATTTTTCTTTTATCAATCTGGACTTTACCTAATGCATGTAAGGTCCAGGTGCTAGATCTGACATGGGCCCGAGTTTGTGTCTAGTTTCAGCTCGGACCAAATAGGGCTGTGTTCGGACTTCAGATCAACGTTGACCGGCACCCAGCCCCTGACCCGGCCCATTAACACCCAAACCCCTCCTTAAAACTTGCAAATGTGTTTCAGCCCATTGTTTGCAAAATCACCCGATCTAACCACTAACTGCTCGGTTAGATCGGAACCAGCCAGTAGCCGATTTTGGTTTTGGGCGGTTAGGCTGATTAACAAGTATTTTGAGAAAATAAATTCAAAAAAATATATATAAATTCTAAAAAATAAGGAATTTGATTTGTAATGCATTTTTTAATATTTTTTAAATTATGATAAAGATTAAAAATTGTTTTCGGTCATTAATACTCACTTTTATATTTTCCCATCTTTTTTAGAAATTTTTTTAAAGGTATTGTTTGTATCGAACCTAGGATCTAAACAACCAAATTAGAGCCAACCTTCAAATAGTGTCAAGAAATATGGTTTCAATATTGGAAATCTTTGTGATAGTCTTAAAATATATTTCCATTTTTCTTTATAAAGGTTAAAGCTTAAAACATAGTGTAGATCGATAGATCTATGAAAACTTAAAAATCTTGAATATTGACGATCAAAAAATGCGTTACAAAATACACTATTTTCAAAACTTGAAATTCATTTTTTTCTCATGTCTATGCATCTTGATGCCGAGATGATCAATTTGAAGATATTTGGGCATCAAAACAACCTCTTATAGTGAAATTTTCAAGGCAAGGTCAAATTTGATTATTTAGAGCCTCGGCTCTATATAAACTTTTTTCTTTTTTAAAATAGTCCTTAGAAAATATAAAATAGGTTAAAATCCACTTTTTTCATTAATTTTCAACTTCATTTCAATGTGTTTTGTTTTAATCATTCTTTATATGTTTTTCATATTTTAGTAGATTTTTTTTTTTTTTTTGATCGCCCTAGACTTGCCCGCTTAGAACGGTTGAATCGGCCGGTTTAACCGGCCTGCCGATTTATCGGTTAGGCCGGTTAAACCGCTTCCAGGCCCATGTCCGGTTAACCATTCCGATTCGATTTTTTCGAACACTATTTCAGCCCCTGGAAACTCTGATCTAGAGTTGTTACATTTAAAGACGTTAAATTGGTGCAAAATCTGATTAATCAACTGCACTTAAAATAGAGCACTTTTAGGGTTTCAAACTCTCTCTCTCTCTCTTTGGAGATTAGAGCTGTTGGGACTTCGATTTTTATATTCTTTTTAAGATCAATGGAGTCTTTATTTTAAAACTCGAGACATTGGAAGTCTGGAATTTGGATAAAGGATTAATTGGGTATTTGGGGGCATTTCACGAACATTTAGGAGATGAATCCTGGATTCAACTTTTATTTGTATACTGTCTAGATTCTAGTGTTTTAAATCGGGTTTGGGATTGTCCACCCACTATACCGTTCTTCATCAAAGGATCGGCAATCTGAATCAGTTGAACGAGTGAAAAAAAAGAAGTCGAAAAGCATGAAGGACAGTATAGCATTCACATGATGTGGATGATTGAATGGTGCAGAAGCACCTTTCAACTTCAAATTAGAAGAAAAAATTATGGATGGGCAATTAAATATAATATTTTCGATTTAGTAGTTTTCTCCTAGCTGTATATTTCATATGAAAACTATTTTGATATGAAAACTATTTCATGATGTAAGTTTTCATACGAATCAAACGTGCCCTTAGGCTTACCGTACAAATCCAGTATTAACTATGCTGGCTGCTACTGGCTTACCTCTTTTTTTTACCAAATGAAAGCCACTTTAGAATTGTCTACTGGATGGTCTGTATGCCCCCGGCACCTCTAATTGTGATTACAAGTAGAAATTAATGCTTGAATTTTATTTGAGAAAATTATACACCTCGCTTACACAGTTTTAAATTAGCAGACTGTAGTGCTTGTGCCTTGTATATTAGGGACTGTTGTTACTGCAATGTTCATAATATTAACCATGATAGATAGCATTATAGGTGTACAATTAGAATGTTATACAGCACTGAAAATCTTTCTCTAGCACCCAAAGTCCATCTACAAATTGCATCATTGACTCAAACAATTTTGACAAGCCAAAAATATCACAAATCTCAAGCATCATCCATGTATACAAATCTCAAGCATCAAATGTAAATGTCAAACGTGTCATTTATCCGCACAAAGTATGAGAGAAAATTTTTCTCAAGACTTTAAAGTACAATCACTATATTATTACATACTTTCCTCATAGATTATCCTCATCCATATAAATCACAGTTTGTACCTAAGCATTCATCGGAAATTTTAACTGACGGAAGTGTACAAATGACATCCCTGTTCTCGTCCTTCCACTTATGAATACAAAGAAAAGCAATCCAAATAAGCAAAAAATATAACAGCAGCCTTTCCTTCACCCTTTCTTTAGCTCCTTAGAATATATTACACCCAATGCCACCTTCATCATCAGCAAAGAACTTCAAATTTCCAGCGAATGACTGCCTCAGTTGCATCTCCTCAATCTCCTCTCCTAACTTAACATCATCAACATGAGATATCAAAAGTTTTGCAACCCCAGCAACGTATGGATCCTCAGTGGCCTTCAGGTCCACCTCATTAGAAGGCTCGTTTGATCCATGAAGAGAGAATTCAAGGCATTTTATGGGATAATCCTCGTAACTCTCTCTGCACATTGACTGAACAAAGACCTTGGGGGTGGAGTAGCGGACTGCTATGTCAATTGCATGCATGCAAGCTTTGCTTATTTGCAAATTTAGATGATCAACTCCAATTATGTAGAGTTGAGGGAAAAGTGTTTGTATTTTTCTGTATGTTGGTGCTAGGATTTCAGCCTGCATTATATAGTGAGAAATCTTGTTGTCAGGAATTTCTGGTAATTTTGGATATTTGGTTCTTGGGAAATCTCTCTTCTGCAAGGAGATTTCTGTTGACCAAGCTGCTTTCCCATGTTTGTCTCATGGGAAAGTGGTTCCCAGGAAGTCTACAATGTTCATGGCACTATAGAAAGTAGCAGTATTTCATGGGAAAGTGGCTTCAACCTCATGTAAAGAGATTTCTGATGAACAAAACAACTTCGAATTTTCTGAGGGTCTCATAGGAAAAAGTTGTGCAAAGAACACAAGAAGAAGATACAAAAATTTGAAAGTCGAAGAAAGAACAATTATTTTCCTAAAGTACTGTTTGCCATTTCTTCAAGTTTACATTTTCTTGTAATTTTACATCCTGCAGCTAATAACAATTTATAATTTATACTTTGAAATTTTATACTTATAAATTGTATATATTGAGTTTTCCAAAATATATTATGGGATATTTCTCAATGCAAAGGTCGAAACAAACAAATCAGTGGCATGGAAAAACATCAAATAAAACAGAAGTAAAATGAGTGTCACAAACCAAAAAAGATTCTAATTCTAACATTATGATGTCATAAGCATTCCTGTCATTTACTAAAGGCACCATAGAAAACTCAAAACCAAAAACCCAAAAATGTAGTGTGTATAAAAGAACTAATAATCACACCAAAATTTTAATATTTTCCTAGAAAGTGAGTAGTATATGGGCGTCAGGGGTATGAGCTATTCAAGAAGACATTCAAATAGGATGAGTGAGTGGATACCATGGGATTCAAAATTATCTAGTATCTTGCAATGGTTTGGTCATTTATTGGGAAGAATTGGATAAAGCAAAGGCAAAGTAAAGAACTAGAAAAAATCAGCTCTCATATGATCATCACACTTTAGCCATCAAAACTAGGGGTGGCAAAAGGTCGAGTCTGAGTCGGGTCCGGCCGGATCGGGACCGGGACCAGGACTCAGACCCAATAATACAATATGGGGACCTAACCAGGTCCAGAGTTTCCCAACCTGACAATATAATATGGGGACCCAATTGGGTCGAGAGTCCCCAGATCCGACCCACAAATCAAAATATCTATTTATTTAAATATATTAAATAAATATGTTAAATATATATAGGCATTATTTAAAAATTATCTCCAAATATATAATTCTATTAATTTGAATATTATTTAAATATTATATATTAAATATTATTTAAATATCATAACTATTCTGGTCGGGTCTACATGGACCCAGACGCAGACCCCAATAGTGTTCAGTTTCAGGATTTAGACTTGGACCCAACCTGCCGGGTCCAAATTTTGGACCCATACCCCGACTTGGGCCAGGACAACACGTCGTGTCAGTTCCGGGTCCATTGCCACCCCTAATCATAATCACCTATACTTGTCCAAGGTCCCAAAAAATAAATGATTCTGCTTGTAACGATTAATAATTTACATGGAGAACTCCTCCCAAAACACGTTATATAAGAAATACCTGGATTTGAAGTGAAAACAGAAGATGGCTTCGAATGATTCTGCAATTTGCAACATCTAGAGCCTGGAAATCTCGCATATCTTCTGCAGACATCTGTACTAGCTGGAGATTTTGTAGCTCAGGACACAGACCATCTTCTGCCTTAGTGATATTTTGAGCTTGAATCCTTGCCTCCTTTATCTTTCGAACAAAATTTGAGTAAAAGTCATTCTCTGCTTTTTGTGCAGTTCTAATGGCTACCTCTTTTTCTCTCCTGAGATTTTCAAAAAACTCCCTTTGGATGGCTTCTATATTTGATTCCTCTTGAATTGATAACATGCGAACCCAACCAGATTCCATGGTAACAAATGGAGACTTGCTCCTAAGGACGATTTTCCTTCCACTTTTTAGTTGTTCGCAAAGCCAAAAATCACTTGTGAAGATACTGAAATGAATGGTCTCCCCAGTTTCAGCATCTGGGTATTCATGCACAGGCACCATTGAAATTGCCCCCTTGCTAAGAAAGAGAGAAATGCTCCCTTCTCCCTCCAAATTCAAACCACAAGATTTCAGGAGTTCTCCATAGTCTTTAGAAGAATTACGTGAAATGAAGGCAACCATGATCCATGCACATGGAACAGTGGATTCCGGCATAGTGAACTCAAGATGTTGCATCGAGACTGAATTCATCGTATGGAACTCTTGGAAAATTTCGTGCTTGTTGAACACCGTCTTTGTTGCAAAATGCATAGCAGGTGCATATATGTGTTTCTGCATGAACTCATTAAATAACAGACTTGCTTGTAAAATACGTTAGGATGGCTTATTTGGTCATCCTAGTGTTAAAATTGTAGCAATACTGCCATACTTAACATCATATAGTAAATGACCATGTAGAAAGATGGCCACAAGGTGCGCATAATCCACAACAGTCGAAACTAAGGCATATTGAGATGCTAGAGTACTATTGTATTTACAACTTAAATTCTGATCCATATTTCAAGGTTGGATAGAGACACGATGGTTTGTGGATTTTTTTTCTTTTAATATCATTTTCTATATTATAGGATCAAAGAGAATATTATGTATGTTATTATCTGTCCATATTTAACAATGCTATATTAATTCAAAAGGTTGAGCAGCAGAGAGCCTGAAAATTTTAGTACATAATTACTTAATCTACCATTAGAATATAATAAATCATAAAATGCATATTTCAAGTGAGATAAAACTTTCAAAATAACAGAGTAAGCAGCGTAACTCCGCTTGGTACTCGTCAAGCCAAAACCCAGTTACATTCAAATAAACAATACCAACAATACAATTCAAGCACATAAAGCAGTAACTCACCTGAAGTTTTTGTAACCACTCATCCCCATAATAGAGAAAACCCCAATATGTGACGAAAATATGCAACTCCTTCAATGTCTTCACCTCCTCCAATCCATGTACATAGTGCAACACCACGCATCCCACTGTGTCAAGCTTTTTGAGATGTTGAAGTTCATCAATGGACTGTATCATGGAAAGTTCTTCACAGTTCCTCAAGGTCAGCTCCCTTAGACCCATATTGAACCCACTAGGGACTGAAACAATTTTCAGAAGAGGACATCTAATGATTTCCAACTTTCTTAGAGTTGGAGACATCTCAAATTCAACCAAGTTGGGGCAAGAAGTTATAGAAAGCGAGATGAGGTTCATAAACACACCCTTGACATTGACATGGGCAATGGACAGTTTACAAAGTTGTAGAGATGCCAAAGAAGAGACTGAGCCACAAATCAAGGCAAAAGACTCATTTGAGACCTGGCACTCATCCAAAACTAGCTTCCCTAGAAGGGAGAGATTTGAGAAGCATTGGTGTGATAAATAGAGGCCAGAATTTCCTATCAATTCCATTTCCTTCAATTTTGAGAGATTGCCGATGCTAAATGGCAACTGCACCAGATCTCTACACTTCTTGATGCATAAAACCTCTAAATTGCACAAATGTCCTATCTGCTCTGGTAATTCAACCAACCCACATGATGATAAAACCAGGGTTTTAAGGTTCCTCAGCTGCCCAATTGACGGAACCAAGTTCTTGAGATTGGGGCAACCATCCAAGGTGAAAATAAGTAAATTACAAAGTTCACCAAAGGAAGAGGGCAATTCCGCCAGTTCAGGACCACTTATACCAAGCCGGTGCAAAAATGACAACTGCCCAAAATAAGCAGGGAGCTTGATGAAGTCCTTACTCGAGAGCATTAGAGCGCATAAATAAGGCAGCTGAACAATGGAAGGTAGGAGCTTGAAGCTCCTACAGGACAACAAATTAAGGAACATTAGGCTTTGAGAATAAATTGGATGCTGCAGATCAAGAAGTTCACACCCAGAGATATCTAGACATGTTAGCTGGGCTAAATGATCGAATTGCAATGGAAGTGTCATAAGTTGCCTACAATTGCTCAAATTTAAGACATACAAGCTTGCAAGATGAACAAAAGAATCAGGAAGTCTTCCCAATCTCTCACAACCCGACAAATTAAGAATCCTCAGATACCTTAAATTTTCAAACAATGGTGGTAAATTTTCAAGACTGATGCACCCTGACATGTTTAGATGAACCAATGATTGCAAATTGCATATCTCATCAGGAAGGGTGACTAGAGCCTTGCAGTCCTTCAAAATCAGCGCTTTTAAGTGAACTAACTTTCCTATTGATGTTGGAAGTGCAATAAGATTTGCACATCCTTGAAGTTGAAGGTGCCTTAACTGGAGAGGGACCTGCAACCAATGAGAACAAATAAATTTAGAAGACCTCCAAAAAACAAGTACATGGGAAATGCATGTAAGAAATAACTACCTCTGAATTCTCCTGGTCATCCCACAAATGAGTGAATTGACCTCCTCCTAACGCAAGAACTCGCAAATTGGCTGTGGGAAGTCCCTTTGGAAGGGTAACATGAGGGCAAAATCGCCAATGTAGCCATACAATTCCCTTTGGTAATTTGTTGAACTCCCCTTCAATACAAGTATCTTCTAAGAAAAGCAATTTCAATTTACTCATCTTTGTGAAGCACTGCACAGGCCAAGCTCTGAGAAGACTGTTCCCGTCTTCTTTCCAAATGATAGATGAAGGGACCATTTTCAGTTCTGCCATCTCAGAGGGATTTGACCTTCTCTCCACCAGACTCAGATACTCCACGTTCATGAAGCCCTGCAACATGTGAAACCATAGAAACTCTGTTGTCTATTAGCTATGAAAAGTTAAATTGAAGTAACTAGTTCTAGGTGCATCCATGGCATGAAAACACATGGAAATGAATGAAATCATACAATATGGAAATGTGGACAAAGAAAAAAAGAAGAATGAGATAAAACAAAAATAGCAGAAAACTGAAACATGAAATACATTAAAAGGAATTTAAGACATAGGCTCTTCTTCCAACGCAACTTTTAAAGGGGCAGATTCAACCACATCCACTAAATTTCAGTGTCATATGATTATTTCTTCAAAGTGAGTGATGCTTTGGCTGTTTCAAAAAATTGGGAAGAAATGGCCAAAATAAATTATATTTATTTTTATGAATCCAATTATAGGGCATTTGAATCAACATTCCTGGGGGCATCAGTGTGATTGGAGTTGTTTGCACATTTTAGAAGAATGAGTTATGAGAAGAGGAAATGGTAATAATAATGAAAACTTATTATGTCATTTACAAGAACACTTAAGCGTTTTAAATAACTTTGGCCAATTAGTTGGGAAGAGACTCTGAATGGCGGACCAAGATTCGTGTAGCCGACCCCAATTAGTTGGAAAAAAGCTTTGATGATGATAAAATAACTTTGGCCATATAAACTACATGAAACAAAACTAATTTATTGATCTAAGACAATCTTTCAGAAATCGACCAAACCCTAAATGGGGAAAGTTACCAAAAATTTTAAAAAAAAAGCACTAGTTTGTCGTCATTTATATGCATGCCCTTGTATAACAACGGTATACAACGGATGACTTACAGTGTTTTGCTGCAAGGCTTTCTGCACGTGCTTCTGCTGCCACAATCGTGTACATGAGCTAGGATCTTTCATGAAGTCTTCATTAAGAGACTGCAAGAAAAATTGCTTTAACTGTGAATGTATTGAGAGTCTCTCACCGTCCAGTTCTAGTTTCACAGTCACTATGCTTTTTTCTGCGAGTTTGTTTAGACCGATATCACTAGAGCACCCAAAGGAATCCCAAAAGCTAATCGCCACATTCTTGTCTTCTCCATCCAAGAAACATGCAATATCAAGAACAATAGTCTTTTCTATCTCACTAAGATTGACCAAACTTGATTGAAACCTCTTAGTAATTTCAGCTGGTAAGATCTCAGATGTCTTTTTTAAGGTATTCTCCCAGTAAAACCGGCTAGTAATCCCAGAAAGCTTTTTGCCATAAACCTCTAAAGACAATGGCAAGCCATCACTGAGGTTAAGGAACTCCTCGGTGATATTTTCAAGTTCCAGATGTGACAATTCAGGTCTTTTCATGGCATGCATGAGAAGTAGTTCTCTAGCAGAATCCCGGTCCATGAGCGGGACATCATAAATGCATGCATGGTGAAACATTTTAACTAATCCATTGTCATTAGAAGTTAACAGAATAGTGCTCTCATGACTTAGAACCTCATGCACCATAAGAGCTTCCAATTGAAGATGGTCATCAACATCATCGAGAACCAAGAGGATCTTGGCCCCTTGTAGATGCTTCTTGAGAAGTTTGATACCTTGATCAGTGCTACTAATATGGTCTCCATTATACCATGCCAGTTCTTTTAGAATTATTTTTTGTGCATTTTGCAGCTCCTCACCAGTCATTTGCTTAATATTCTCAACAAAGCACGAAGACCTGAATGATGATCGATGCAAATTGAAGTACCTCTTGGCTATTGTTGTTTTGCCAATTCCTGTCATACCAACAATTCCAACAATGCAAGCCCCATAAAGAGATTCATGGTTGTTTATGATAGCATGCAATTCATTAACTCTTTGATCAATAGCAACAGGGTATTTAGCAACTTCCAAGTCCACACTCTTCACTTTTCTTACCACGTCTTCAACGAGGGCACCTACGAGGTCCTCTTTCCTACAACAGTGCAATCATGCAAATATGAGTAGCTCATCCTGTAAATTAAAGATTTAATCCTGAAACCCAACCCATCCTATATATATTATTAGCCAAGCTATTAGAAAAAAAAGAAGAAAGATAGATGGTTGACTGAAAAAACCACTTTTGAAGTTCTCATTAAGCGTGCATAGAGGGGAGGATTTGGTTATGAAGCTAAAGAACTTTATCAATCCTTAAAAAACAAGTTTCACTATATTTCATGAAATTCCTTCTTGGATTTTCCCTAAATGGTAAAACCATGTAAAAAAATCATTAAGGTGATCAAATCAACCAACTTAAAGTTAGAAGTGGTTATTTTATGTGGTTCCTCACTCGGGTGCCTTGGAAATTTTGTTTTAAAGGCCCCAACTGCCCTTGTACTAGATACAAAGCCCTCGATAAGCTGGGAAATTTGGTAATTAATTTAGTGGCTCAAGACAAATGACATAAATAGTTCAAGATTAAGAATCCAAGGACATCTTTTTAATATCAAAAGCTCTTGTTCAAACATAAACAAGGAGGACGTTTTCATTTCATAAGCTCTTGGTCATGGCGGCATGAGCCAAACGATGTGAATCCTCAGTTGTTCAGACTCGGGACCCCAGAACTCGTTTCTTTTCATAAGATATACTTGTTATGAGTTTCCAACCCTAAAACATGGAGGGGTAACATACATTTTTAGCTTGAATTAAGTGGCTACATGGTTGTATCCCTCTTGTTCTGTGTTGGGAACCTGGAACTCGCTTTTCTCGTCGGAAATCTTTACAATTGTTCCTAACTCAGAACATTTAATATCGTTGTTCTGCTCAAATTAAGTGCCTTGAGTAAAATAACATTATTTACTCGTTCAGGTACTTCACATTTTCCCTTAGTAATCCTTGTTCGAGTTTTCTAACCTTGAACAAGCACATACCGCCTAAATGAGGCAAAATTTATCGAAATGTCCCTGGTTGATCAAGGTTCTAGATCTAGAACAAGGGCAATTTGATTATCTTTTAAATAAAAATATTTTTAGTGAGGTACTTGAGTGATAGCAATTTTATAAGGACCCGATTTTTATGCGGCCAAGCCCGCATATGTAGAAAAACGGGCCTCTTAATAAATCTATTTTTTAGATGGATTTTAAGATTTAATTTTTAAGGACTTATAACCTCTAACATGGAGATCATGAATATGAAAAAATAAATAAATTTTAAAAATTTAAAACATTTGGACCATTAATTGTCATTGGTTTTAGATGAAACACCTACTTGCATCCATTTTTAATATGGATGCTTTACACTTTATGGTAAAAATGCGTTTAGCCCGCATGAAAAAAATTTCCAATCTTATAAAGTCATCACTTTAATGCTAAATTAGTTGATTTGACCGCCTTAATGATTTTTTAAATAATTTGACTATTTTAGTGTTATTATGAAAAATGGAGAAATTTTGAAAAAATCCCATATAAATTGCAGAATTTAGAAGAGGCTCCAAATAATTTATATTTTCATGTCCCCTTTTTTGGCATTTCTGAATTTTTCCAAAAATATACCCAGTTCAAAACTTTAAGTTATGAACCGAGGCTTTTTTTTTTTTTTTTGATTGAGAGATCAGTGTGGAATTTGAATTTATGAACCAACTCTTTCATATTCGGAAAAAATGAGTATAACATGTTGCCGAGGAGCAAGTTTTAAATTTAGTCTCTCGCTTGCCTATATAGAACAAGGTTTTAAAAATTGACAAACAGATCGAAACCTTCCAATAAAGACAAACAGGATCTAAACCTTCCAATCTGAATCGGAAACCGTATCGAATTCAGATTAAATATCGAGAACGAGCCAATTCCCCCGAATAAGTCGAGAATCAGCCCCCAGACGATTTGTCACATGACCGGTGATCCCGTTCATTTATGAGTTTTTCAAGGATCTCCTGGTACTTTAGGTTATGATTGAAAAGCCGGGATTATTATGTAGGTGAAAAAATGCCCAACGTACTATGAAATACGAAAGAGAGAGAGAGAGAGGGAGAGAGGGGCATTGGGTGATGTATATATAGTATACAAAAAACTTGATTGCGAGGTAAAAATAAAAGAGGACGTAGCGTTGAGATACATAGTATTATCCATTTTTGTCCTTGATGATTCTCCTGACAACCTCAATGAATGCCATTATTTGTTTTGGTAAGATATATTATTATCTTAAGGGTGCGGTTTCTATAAGGTTGCAATCTTAAACAATCCAATTAAGGTACACCTTAAAATTTTATCATAATATATAATTTTGTTGTAAAAACTTCTTAGTATCATCTTAAAATATATTTTCATACTTAATTAGAAAATTTTAAAATCCAAAAATAGTTAAAATCAAGTAGATCTATAAAGATATGAAAATCTTGAAAATTAACAGTCTAGATAATGTGTTGCAAGATGCACTATTTTTCGGGACTCAAAATTTTTTTTTTTTCATATTCATACATCTCGATGTCAAGATGATCGATTAGAGGTTTTTTTCAATATTAAAACAACATTTCCGATAGATTTTTGAGGTCCATCTGTGGTTCTACATTTTAAGGTTGCAACCTTATTAAAACTTTTCCCTTGTCTTAATACAACAAACACTCGTATAAAAGATAGGTGCTTAGTACTTATATACTTTCACAAAACTATAAAGAACCATAATGCAATACTATTATTTGTTGGAATTATGGCCTTTCAAGGCCTTGTCTTTTGCCGGCATAATTCTAGGTCACAATGGGAGTGACTATGAACGTTGAAGCCACCAGAATCTTTGTAGGCTAGGATCCAGATAAGCCCAAATAACCTTGATTACATGAGGCGACGTTCGTCGGCCATGTTATGAACGAAGACGTTTAAGTTCTCTAGTCAGGTTCGGTGTGTGAGCGTCGCATGTGATGTGAGCCACGGCTTGGGGATCAGTAAATCCCAGTTTATTTGAGATATTTTTCTGTGTGTGAGGGAAGCCTTATGTAAGTAATCTGGGCTCTTAGAGGACATAAGACCAAATCATTGATGTGTGTAGTTTGCTTACGGAGTGTGCACTAGACACTCACATTTTGAAAAGCTGTTATGATGAGGTACAATCCACCTATCAAAGCTGTGTACGTGCGTTAAGAGAGGACCCCCTGCATCTGCAAGAGTGCCTGTCCTCGAGTAACACCTATAATCCACTGAACACCCAGGGATCCAACCACCTATCGGTTAGCTTTGATAGGTCCAATCATATCCTGACTTAAGTATGTGACACATAGGGGCCTTTTGAGTTGATATGAGAAAGTGGTATGGGTTTTCGGATCTAACCACTTGAAGAATACTAATTTTGCAACAGTATTTATGTGCAGTGTCAGACTGTGATATTTTGATGGAAAATGGTTAAAACTATTTTATCATAGTTTTAGATAGTTTTTGAAAATTTTATTTTAAGGAAAAATGATTTATTGAATTTGTTATGTGGTAATTTCAAATTTAGGACAATCACATCTATGGTGTGTATCACACAAGTGGCCAATATGTACCACACCTGCAACCACTGGACTGCCACATCATGACCTTATGGGTAGTGCACATAATAATGATATGTGTAGTATTTGTAGCATATGTGTGTGGCACATGTGTGGTGGCATGTGTGTAGACACATGTAAATTGTAGAATTTTGAATTTCCAAATCTATTTAATCTAGGAATCATGTGATTGGTGGGTCCATATATTTTTATAAAATGAAAGCATGTGATGGGTAGTGAGAAGAAAAGAAGATACCTCATGGCATATGATGATTCTCTCTTGGAAAATGACACTTCATAAGAGATGAAGTGGAGTGCAAGTATGAATGAAAAGATGGAGAGAGAGGGTGGCACCCCCCTTACCTTATATGATCTTGTCTTTTGAATTTGAATTAGATGGTGGTGATTAAGAGATTTCAAATTCAATGGTTGTGATTTGCTTAAATTCAAAATTAGGGTTTGAAGGGTACTTGTGTAATTATGAAAAATTTAGAGGTGACTTATGGGCATGGTGATAAATGTATGTTTGATCGTCACAATTTATATGATAGCTACCAATAGTGATTGATAAGGCTAAGCCTTTAACCTCTCTCAACTCGAATCACTCATTGGTTGGCCAATATCTAATCTAGATTAACGGCCACACTTGGAATATCTATAAATAGGATCTATCCACCTCATTACTCTTTTCTTTCTTTTTTTCTCTCTCTCCTTTGTTCACTTGTGAGGCTCCCTTAGATGGGCAACGCCCCACTCCATCCTTCTCTTCATCCGTTCCATAAGCCTTAAAGATCTTTTTGAACTTGAGTGTACATAGTATTGACTTGATGGAGGGATAGCTCCAAGATAGGCCACACACCTACCCATGCACTTACTTTGTCACTTAAATATGAAGGAGTTGTTGTAAATAACGATAATACTAAGCTCACTTACCTTATCCTTTCTACTTTGAAGCTCATTGATTGTTGCATTTAAAAGGTCTCTATAGTATGCATCTAAAGGTGTAGTTTTGAGCAATGGCTCCTCCAAACTGTTATGGACTTTATATGTTGCTGGAAATTTGAGTACTTTCATCTATAATAGTGACATCTAGCTGGGATTTTGAACTTTATTTGCCCTCTTGATCCAATCTCCTGTTACGATGTCCCTTGCATTTGTGGTTGCTATGGGGTGTGTTTTGGTGTGGTTTTGGAACGTGTTTTAGAGATTTACTGAGGGCCTGTCCCTTACTGTAAATCTGATTGTCTCAGGCCATAATATTGAGTTGTGAATGTTATTTAGGGCTTATGTTGCACTCTCCCATGCCCCTTTATTGGTAGAAGGCCATAGCAGACCTTTGCGTTAAAAATACTTGTTTTCTATGCCACGTGATGTTCATTTGGCCCATATTTGATGTTTGACTACTTGTTAGTGTGGCATTTTGTTAGCGCTATCGGTTAGGAGTGATAACAAGGGTTGTCCAGAAACCGTTGTGTTAGTCGCGTTGTGATTGTTAATTAAAACGGCTTCCCATGACCATGTCAAACTCGTACGCATTTGGTTCTATTTGTCTTATATTTTTTTTAATATATTGTGAGATGAAAACTGTTGTAATAGACCCATCATTGTGAAATTCTTGTTGAAAATTATTTAGTGGAAGACAAGGGTAACCTTCTTATTTCTCAGTAATCATTGAGGTTCTCTAAAGTTTTTTTGGAAAGTGAACTGAAAATTTTTATTTTCTACGCCTTGTGTGGAGTCTTTAGTACCGCTTCATTATTTTTCTGAAAATGTAGAAGAAAAAAAACAAAAAGCTAGATTTATAAGAAATTTTAGTGATTTTTTGAAATTTATTAAAAGAGCCGATTCTCCAATCTGGATCATCGATTCGATCTAATTTTCCTTATGGATGATCCAGTCGTCAATCCATTTTTTTAAAATATTGATATAGAAAATTCAATTTTTTTCTTTTTCCAAATAATCATATGGTGGTTGAACCTGACCACAAGTAAAATGTATTCTCACAAGTGACCCAGTTCGGAACCAGTTCGCTTGTCTATTTTAGTGAGAGGCCGAACCGGTATGTTTACCACAAGTTACAAACTAGGGTACTTTTGGAAAAACTAAAAAATACAAAAATAGTACGAGCATAAAACATTAGAGATTTTTTAAAATTTCACATATTTATATGGAACATTTGCTAAAAATTCAATCCATTTCCTAGGTAATTTAAAAAGTTAGCTATCACATGCATAGTTGTCGGAGGATTGGACCAGCCACCAAACATATGATTCAGGAATTTAATTTCAACTTAAAAAATATATAAAAACAATGCACTTTCATGCAAATACCATATAAACAAATTCAATGAAAAAATATAAAGGAAAAGTAAAATTCAGGCCAATTCCAAAATTTTAAAAAAGGGATTGTCTACTAACCATTTATCTTGTGCATAGAGGTCACTGTTATTCTCACTCGTTAAATCTTGTGTCATTATCATTTTTACCCATTAGATGTTAGATGTATTTGGGTAAGCCATGAATTTCGAGATTTATTTTATTTTTTTTAAAACCTTTGCATCTAAAACTCTTGCGACCACCCATTTTGACCACCCATTTTGAAATATGAGGGACAATAATAACCGTGACAAAATACAAATGGTAATTTTGTGAACAATCCCTTAAAACATCTACATCTCAGCAAATTAAATCAAAGAGCAGCACGCAGAGGTTAATTACCTGCTATAATCCTCAAATCTTGGCCCCCATATCTCTGCAACTTGCTTCAAACCCTCCTCCCATTTCGCGATTGTTTCCAAACAGTAATCTTCACTCTTTCTATGCATCCGAAAAGCCTTCTTGAAAGGCCCTCTATTCACATCTCTCAAATCATCAGGCCCAACATTATAGTAAACAGGAATCAATACCCCCTTGCTCTCTCCGTTCTCTCTCTCATCAACCATCATTCTCACCTCGTCCAAGCACCATGGGGACTCTGCAAACCCTTTGCTCAGCAGAACCAACCATATCGACGAAGCCCTGATTGCTTCCACGATCACGACGCTTAAGTTCTCCCCCTTTCTAATCTCGTGAGAATCGACGAAGCTCAACACTCCCAATCCACTCAGATCGCCATGAATCTTCTGGGCGAGCTTCTTGAGCTCGGATCCCCTGTGGCTTATGAACGCATCATATTGAATCACCCTTCCTCGAACCTGGTCGGAAACAAGAACGTCCTCCATTCTCTCTGGTAAAGAATTGGCAACAAAGCCAGAATCTGAAACTGTAACCTAGGGTTGAAGAAGCATAAAGAAACGATTCAGGCTGAAGAAGTCGAGGAGATGAGAAATTCTTGCATTGAAGAGAAGATGGTCGGCATGGATTGGGGTTAGGGTTAAGTTGCATGGAAGCCATTTTTTAGTAAAAGGAAATGGAATTGAAAGAAACGCAATTTTAGGGTTTAAAAAAATAAGACGACATCGACTTGCAGAGCTTTCATTGCAGAAGGCCTAAGCTCACGAGTTAATCTAACGTCCCTCGCTTATCTAACGTCCATGTCTAAGATGATGTAAAGAAAATGTTATATCCACTAAAAGTTAAAATGAACACTAAAAAAAAGGAATTTAAGAATAATATTTATATTTTTTGAAAAAGACATTCTAAATTTAGATTAGAGAAAATGACCTGCTTGCTTATCTCATGTCCATCTGTAAGATGGTTGTCCAAAGAAAATGTTATACCTAGGGAAGAAAGGAATTCAAAAAATAATATATATATTCTTTGAAAAAGGCATTCCAAATCTAGATTAGGGAAAATGACCTACTTGTAGGAGTGGGAACGGGTTCAGACTGCCCGACCCGAAGTTATTGGACCCGGACGAGGGTCTGGACCCAACCTAA
>NW_006494904.1:6365553-6394298 GCF_000471905.2 Amborella trichopoda
ATAATAAATAATAAATATAAAATACAGTATATCATATATTATAGTATGTTATAAATATTATATATTTATATTTAAATTATTATCAATGTAAATATAAATATAAGATATTTACCATATATCCCAGGATTTATCAAACACATAAACTATGAACTTCTTAACTTCCCATAGAGGTTATCAAACACAGACCATGAACTTCTTAAGTAACTTCTAATTAGAGTTCTTCGGGAACTTTTAACTTACCGTTCATGAATTTGATTCTAGTTATCAAACAAGCCCCTAATTTATAGTTCTTCAGAAACTTCCAACTTACCGTTTATGAACTTGTGTCCAATTATCAAACAAACCCTTATATAAGGTGTGGACGTTGTAATTTAGAAGTAAAGTGCATCTCAAAAATTCACCAGAAAATGTCATTTTGTCACATAAAAACCCTCCAATATCATTTCAACCTTGTGATGTATGGGTGTTAAAAAAGTGATTTCAAATCGCAGAATAGTGCATTTTGTAATGTATCGTCTAAACCATCAATTTTCAAGATTCTCATGGGTTTTTTTATCAGTTAGATTTACACTAATTTTTAAACATGGAATTTTATAATTAGGGATGAAAAGAGATTTTCCGACCATCACAAGGATTGCCAACACTGAAACAACATACTTCAACATCATTTGGAGGATGCCTTATTTTGATTGTTTAAAGGTATCAACCTTATAACATTGAAAAAGCTGCGTGCATAAGCGGAGGCAGTTCTACACATGCGTCCACTTATACAACTCACATCCATCATAAAGACGGATGTTAAAAGGTAGTGATCCCACCAAAATCCAAAAATCAAAAGTCTAAATAATTACATCAATTAATATTATTATTTATTCAAAAATTAAATTTTTATATTGATGTTTACCTTGGTATAGATTGTCAACTCTTAAAATTTTTGATCCACAATCCATCTTAAATAGACGAGTAAGCCCGAATAATAAAAAGACCATGTCCTATATGGGTGAGGTTTCTACAAGGTGTCAACCTTAAACAATCACAGTAAGGTGCACCTCAAAATATCATTAAAATATGTATTTTCAGTGCCCAAACTCTCATCATGCCCTAAAAGTCGATTTTTCACCCCTACAATGAAATCGAAAGTTTCGAAAATGGTCCAAATCTAACATATCTATGAGCACTCGAAAATCTTTAAATAGACGGTCTAGATAATGTGTTACAAGATGCACTATTTTTAAGACTTGAAATTCATTTTTTCTTCCATATCCATATATATCGAGATCAAGATGATCATTTGGAGAATTTTATAGTGACGAAACAACCTTTTTATGGTTTTTTGAGGTGCGCCTTATTTCTACCGTATAGGTTGACACCTTATATAAACTTTTTCCGTGTATTATATTGTAATATTTTAATAAAAATGTAATAAAAACTCGTTTATCAATCTCTATCCTACCTAACACATATGATCAGGTCCAGGTCCAATGACTTGGATCCGGCATAGGCCCAGGTGCCTCCTCGTGTTAAAAAAGTATCAAATTGCCCTTTTTCTGAATCCCTAAGAATCCAGTGGCATTTTGATAATTTAACCCACTCAAGTAGTTCAAGCTTAGTTACAAAGATACCACTAATTGTTGAGAGTTGGGAAAATGGAACTGTCAAATGACAAAATACTCTTAGGGTTGGCAATACAAATTTATGAGCAATTTTGGGGTTCCCAACCCTGCACAATAGTGCTTTTGGAACTTTTGAACAAACTTTTTTTGACAGAGTATCTTATTCTTAAAAAGTAAACTCTTAAATGCTGGTAAATGGGATCTTTTGAGCTCTTTAATAATTTTGTATCCAATAATTATGACTCCTTAAATGATAGTTTTCCTTTTAAATAAACGCATGATGATAAAAGGTTTACCTTTTTCAAAAGACAAGCAAGAAAATTGAGGTCCACAATTTTCATGCCATGGGAAGTTATTGAAAATTAGAAGTCTGAGCAACCAATCAAGTTTTAAGGGTTAAGAATTGTAAAGGTTTACGTTTTAATTGCTATAGAGTTTGTAAAATAGAGCTGCACCTCCAAATTTTATCATAAATTTAATTTTGGTGTAAAAATTTATTAGGATGGCTTGAAAATATATTTTCATCTATAATTGCAAAATCTTAAACTCTAAAAATAGTTCAAATCAGGTAGATCTATATGTTGGGTTTATGTAGCCTTTAAAGGCCTTATGAGAGCTTGTATGAGCATTTTATACAGTGAAATATAAACTCAGTGGGGGTGTGGTCCTTTTGTGGATCATACTAGGCAAATGTTATTTGTTGATACTCGAACTAGGCGCGACGAGCTAGGCCAGCCAAGATTTGAAAAAACGCAAGATGCCTGGGCATATGGATCTATCGAGAAGAGTTTAGTGGGTTATCCCTTGATGAGGTCGGAGTATACCTAGATGAGAGCCAATGGACGGTGTGGCCCTTGCGTGTGACGAATAGCCTTTAGAGACAGGGCTAAAACATCATCGTTATATCATCACACAACGTGTACATAGATAGCCATTTTGAGATTCACCAATGAAGGTGAATCGTGTACATGTGCGAGAGATTACCCCTATGCACCACAGAGTCATGGTTACATCATGGTTTGGAAGACCATGATTTGTTGTTTCGAAGAACCTGAAATCCATAAACTGAGATTACGTTTTCTAGTCTATTGGCTAGTTTTGGTAGTCCAATCATGAACCCCTGCAGTGGACTATGAGTCATGGGAACGGCTGAGTCAGTTTGTGAAAGCTAGGTGGATCGTGATTCATAGTTGAAGGTGGAGTGCTCCCATGTATTGATAATTTTGTAGATCTAATGGATCTGATTCCCATCAAAATTAATTAATTTTATATTATGCAATTTTTAAAATGTTTATTTGAATTTTTGTTAATCTTTTGATATTTTATTTTTATCATTTGAATCTATAAATTAAGATAAATTAATTTTTAAATGTTTTAAATAAAATATAAGATTTAATAATTTTAAATATCAAATAAAATATTTTCTGAAAGTATTTGGGACGTCCATAAAATATAGGGCCCAAAATTTAAAAAGATGTGGATTAGGTGGGTCCACATGTGGCCACCAAAAGGTGGCAAGCCCCCACCCATTTACGTAAGATTATTGAGAATAATGTTTATCCACTTGCTTAGCTTATCTTATTAAGTATAGCCAAACTTATGTGATAAGGTTTAATATTTTAGATAGTTATTAATTCTTTGAATCAATATTGATTAATCAAATAAAAAAGGATTTGATATTATTAAAATATGAGCTTTCTTTATTTGATGGGAATAGATTTAAGAAATAGAGGATAATACTCTAGCTCATCCTTTTGAATCTTGATTGTGGATCAAATAGATTGATGGTTCAAATATCTTATCCCACAAGTCTCTTTAAATCGATGGTTGAGATTTCTCACCCCACAAGTCTCCTTAGATCGATGGTTGAGATTTGACCCTACGAATTGAGGCAAAATCTATGGCATAGAAAATCTTTAGATCAATGGTTGAGATTTCTCATCCCACAAGTCTCTTTAGATCGATGGTTGAGATTTGACCCTACGAATTGAGGTAAAATCTATAGCATAATTTTTTTATACAATGAGGTGTTTATTCTCTTATCTCTCTTTAACAATTCTCTCTCCCTGTCCAAAATTCCCTTCGGAAGAATGAGATATGTATTCTCTTCTCTCTCTTTAACAATTCTCTCTCCCTACCCAAAATTCCCCTCTCTTCCCAATGGGAAGCATGCTCCAAATTTATCTCTCTCTAAATTGCATTATGTTTTATGTTTTGCATTATGTTTTATGTTTTGGTGACACGCACCATCTCTATTCTTTATGTTCAAGATACACTATTTTTAAAACTTGAAATCTTTTTGTATTTTCATATTTATGTATCTCAATGTCGAGATGATCAATTAAAAAAAAATTCAATATCAAAACAACCTTTTATGATGGATTTTTGAGGTGCACTTTAGTTCTACATTTTATGGTTGTAACCTTCTATAAACATTTTCTTTCAATTTAAGCTCTTCTTGCTTCTATATGATTTCACACAAATCGATGAAAATGTGTTGACAATCAAATAAGAAAGATATATCAGAAAAAGGAGTCGTGATCGTGACTGATGGATTAAAAAAAGAAGAAGAAGAAGATGATCGGAGGATATTAAGAAAAGGGTGGTTTGTATAAGGCGCCATCTTTATATGATAGAAGTAAGGCACAACTATTTAAATTTACTTAAACAATCAAAGTGTGACACACGTCCAAACTTTGTGAGAAGATCTAGTTTTAATACAAGAAATCCCTATGATGACTTGATAATCTATTTGCACATCTGGTTATGAAACTTAAAGCCTTAAAAATAGCTCAAATGGAGCATATTTGAGTACTTGAACGTTTTGAGAATGGACATTATATTTAATGTACCACTAGATGCACCTTTTAAGGACGTGATATCTTCCTTTTTGTTATATCTATATTATCGTGGTTGATACGATCAATTTGGAGATTTTAATATCAAAATAATATTTTTTCAAGGGAAATTTTTATATCCCTATTTTATAGTATAAGGTTTACATTTTATATCAATAATAATTATAAGGATCGAATCGGTGAACCGGTGAGGAGTCCAGTCTAATTAAATTGGTAAAAGCTCATCAAATTCGCCTTTATTTTGATCGAAGATCTTATATTGTGTTATGCGATTCGCCTTTGTTTTGGCTGAAGTGGTTGAAGCCTTCAGATTTTAAGATAAGACTGAAGCAAAGCGAAGTTTGGTGATAATGTTTCGGTCTATTGAACAGCTTCATTAAGATTCGAGTCAAGGCACCGTCAGTTGTTCCAAAAACAAGCGGCAGCATTTAATATACTCATGTAAGACCCGTGTCCCATACATTTATCCCCTAAACTTTTGATTATTATGGGATTAGTGGATAAACTATGATTGCACCCTAACATTATTCCTGAGTTTATAATTCATCTGGCTTTCTTAAATGCAATCCATCGCTTCTATATCCTTTCATTAATGTCAGAAGTTTTCACGCTCTCGCTCTCGCTGGAGCATATTGTTTATTTACTGCACTAGGAAATTTAAGTATAGGAGTCTTTTGGGACTCTAGATCTTGGTGATTTACCCACTTCAACCTAGTAAACATAAAAAAAAGGAAAATTCATAGTAGCCAAAAAAAAGAATGAATTTCAAAAGCCAAACCTAAAAATGCAACATCTTAAAATTGAATTTGCACCTTTTAATCCTTAGATCCAAGTATTAAAAAACTTAGAATCTATGTTCTTTATATACAATTTTTTCCTTTAACTATGGAAAAAGTTTATGTAATATTGTAATCTTAAAATGTAGAATTAAGGTACACATAAAAAATCCATCATAAAAGGTTGTTTTGATGTCAAAGAATCATGTAATTAATCATCTCCACATCGAGATGTATGAATATGAAAAGAAAAAAAAAATTAAAGTCTTACAAATAATGTATCTTGCAGCACATTGTCTCGAAGATCAATTTTCAAAAGTTTATAGATCTACATAATTTGAACTATTTTTTAGTTTAAAATTTTATAATTAGAGATGAAAATAGATTTTCTAACCATCATAAGAAATTTTTACAACAAAATTATATTTATAACAAAATGTAGAGGTACTTCTTAATTTTATTTTTTTAAGGTCACAACGTTATACAAACCACATCTTTTAAATAGTAGACCCCAAAGCTCCTAAATGAGTTCCTTTTCTTGAAGGAGTAAGTGCGCAGTAAACTCCCTCGAGAGCATAGTAATGGAGTTTGAAGGAATAGTTGCCTCTTTTGGAATAATCTAACGGTTATTATCGAACCTTTGGTCGTATGGTCAACGCACGTTGCATAGAAAACTAAGAAGTGAACAGGAAAGGCCAGCTCAATTGCTGAAATTTAGTAATTTTTTAATTGAGAGAGATAATACATATACTGGTTTTTAGATAGACATGAAACAGATATGCTCAATACTAACACATGCCATCGAAACCGGCCGGTTTGTTGAGCACCTTCATTTACCGAAGATTAGTTATCGTTACTCCTTATATCTCTCTCATCCTGTGTATATTCTCTTTCCATCTGTGACCCATCTATTCATTGATGCTTCATTGCTTTCACTCTCGCAGAAGTCCACATTCCTGATATTGGGTCTCAAATCATTTTCTCTCTCTCTGATATTGGGTCTTGGTCTCTCTGTCTACTGTGATTTTTAGTTTATTTGCTTATGACCATGGCAAAAGCCTTGCTGTTTTTCTGCCTTTTCCTTTTTTCTGTGAGCTCTTTTACTCTGTCAAATGGGGCTAGAGCTGCAATACAGAGCCCTAGAAAATATGCAAAAATATATGAGTTGAAGAAAGGGGACATGCAAGTGAGGGTTACTAACTGGGGTGCTATCATACTCTCTGTTGTGATCCCTGATTCAAAAGGTCACAGTTTTCTCTTATTTGTGTCTTGGGTTTTTTCCCTGTGATTTATTATTACTGAAAAGTTTGTAATATGTGTTTTCTGTGATTGGATTTACAGGAAAGTTGGATGATGTTGTGCTTGGATTTGAAAAACTTGGTTCTTACATCGTAAGTTTATTCTTTTGTTGACTTATTTAGCTTATCATATCAATCCACAATTTACAATAAATAATAATACTAAATATGATAAATTGTGGTGAACTGGTGCTCTCTAAAATGTTTAAAATCTATATTGATTTCTTTTATGTTTTGTGGATAATGATTTCTTTTGTTATGTTGCCTAATGACTAAAAAAACTGTTCCTTGAAAGCTGATATTTTTCTTTTGGTGTTCTTTTCACAAATCATAAATGTTGTAAATATTTTAATTACTGATAAATTACCCAAAAATTATTAAGTGATCATTATGGCAGTGTAGCATGGTTGGACAAAGTCCTTGTAATTGTATGCATGTTAGACAATCTATTCAAATTTATGAGTAGTTGTTAGAAACACACTGCTAATTTTAATTCTAAAGTTTTAAACTGCATCCTGATTCCAATTACAGCATTTGCTGGTACTTTTTTTAATCACTTAAAAGAGTTGATAATTGTTTATGATTTTTTTTTTTGGGGATTTTCTCCTATGTTACAAATTTTGTGAGAAATACCCAAATATTTCTTATGTGATTATGGTCGTACTGTAGCATGGTTGGGCCTCCAAGCCCTTTTATACTGAAAATTTATAGTTTTTGTTTAGAACGAAAATGATATACGAATATTCATGATACAGAATGACACTACGTACTTTGGAGCCATAGTTGGGAGGGTTGCGAATAGGATCAAGGATGGTCGATTTGTATTGAACGGGCAAGCGTATAGGCTGTTCAGAAATGATGGCAATAATACCCTTCATGGTATACATTTATTTTTCTTCTTTTTTTCCTTTTTTTTTTGTTGAATATTTCCGCATGCTTATTTATGTAATTTAGAGTTTCAATCTCTCTGTCTCACTCAAACTATATCTTATGTTCTTTCTTGGTATGATGTTGCTATAGGAGGGCACAGAGGCTTTTCCAAGGTTTTCTGGACAATGAAGGAAAAGCAGGATGGAGAGTTCCCCTATATTACTCTTACTTATCACAGTTTTGATGGGGAGCAAGGTAAGAGCACTCTTCGCTTTTCTATCTCTCATTCCTGTATGTTGCTTTGTATTATCTCAATTTCATTTATGATGGGCTAAATAAAATAAAAGTAACGACAGTTGAAAAAGCTACACTATACTTCAATTTATCAGCATATGATGAATTTTACACATAGGAAAAGCATACGTTGTGATCAAATGGGAACGGGTACCAAGATACGACTCACAAAGAATGGAAATTTATTGATCGATCTTCTTTTGATATGGGAAAATAAATCTAAACTGATATGGACTAGGAATTGAAACTGACATGTACTGACCAAGTGAAAGTATAATGAAAAAAGTACAGAGGAAATGAAACTCTTTTAGTTTAGAAGCTCTAAATTTTTTCAGGGTTTGTTTATTTTAATTTGGTCCAGAAAAATAAATGCTTTTAAGTAAATGCACTATACATTCTTATGAAGGTTCTTTTTGTGTCAGTTTGTTATGTTCCTCATTTTCCTTTTATTTGTCCATTGTACTGTGATCCACTGACAAATACATAATTACAATTCACTTCCACTCATCTCACCTCCCCCAAACACACACACACACACACACACACAAATTACAAAGTCTTCCTTTTAATATTAACCTATACCAGATTTTTTTGCTATTCTTTTGGGCAACTTAATAAAGTCACATATTTAGAATTGGCACTTTGTGAATTGACTAATTCCTCAATTGATGTGCTATCTCTCCTGTCCTATGTTGTATGTGGATGTTGTACTCAATGAAAGAAATCTAGTGCCATTTTCTTGGAAAAGGCTAAGTAGTCATAATTGCATCTCTATTTATTTACCCAAATGTCTACATTTTATTCAATCAAAGACACATTTTTTTAAACAGCTTTGCAATCACTATTATCTATCCATTTATAAGAGCTACTAAATTGGCTGCCATTTTCAGGTTTCCCTGGTGATCTCGATGTGTCAGTTACATACAAACTTGTTGGAGACCTACAGATTAGCGTCTCAATGGAAGCAATCCCAAGAAACAAGCCAACTCCAGTTAACCTAGCCCAACACACTTACTGGAACCTTGCAGGCCAAAACAGTGGCCCCATTCTTGGTAACACAGTTCAACTATGGGCCTCTCAATACACCCCAGTTGACAAAACCCTAATTCCAACCGGTGAAATCTTGTCTGTTGGCAACACTCCTTATGATTTTCTCCAACCCTACACAGTTGGTAGCCGGATCAGTGAAGTTGCCAGTGGTTATGACATTAACTACGTTCTTTCTTCTTCTAAAGAAAGCAATGGATTAAGAAAGGCAGCAAAGGTTACAGATCACAAGACAGGAAGGGTCCTTGAGCTATGGACTGATAATGTTGGCCTTCAGTTTTATACAGGCAATATGCTGAATGATGTGACTGGGGGCAAAGGCGGTTGCGTTTATGGTATACATGATGCACTTGCTTTGGAGACACAGGGGTTCCCTGACTCTGTTAACCACCCCAACTTTCCTTCTCAGATTGTGAATCCTGGTCAGGTTTACAGGCACAACATGCTGTATAAGTTCTCATTTGTGTAGGGGTGTTGTTTCAAATGGAACCTTTTCGGGTTCGGATAAATGTCTTGAGAACAACTTAAGACTATTTTAGGGGGTTAGGCATTGCTAGTTTTTCTTGCTCGTTGGTCTCTGGGTTTTTTCCTACCCTTTGAAACTTATTATTATGGCCTACTGGTCTAGAACTCTATATGCCTTTAAGGGCCATGCACAAAAAACCATTTTAACAAAACTGAAGAAATAAGCAGTTGATATTTTTGCAATTTATTGATATTCTGGTCAAGATACATGAGTGTATGCATTCCATGCACCCCCTCACCATTCACCTCTTCATTTAGTTCTCAGGAGCCCTTGGAATCGTTCTATTCCCATTAGTTTATTTATTTATTACCATTAGTTTATTTATTTATTATTATTTTTTAAACTCCTTTTGTTAATTGACTTGATCTGGATCCAAATTGGAGTATCCTGCGATGGATTAGGCAGCCGGATCCAGTATTTAAATGGTTGTTTATTTGCTCTTTTATTTTCAATTACATGGATTGAAAATATTTTGTTTTGATATTTGGATATTTATCACCATCTAAACTAACTATTAGCAAGTTGATAAATGCGCGTCCATTTTTTTGGCAGATCTTCGCTACTGCACACCTCTATGAGAAATCTCCATGAATGGATTTATTGATCTTTCTCTCAATCTTAAAAAGAAATGGATTTATTGATCTTTCTCTCAATCTTAAAAATAATTGTTAACGACTTGCATTGAAGTTTTGGATACGATACTGAATTATTGGTAGATATATCAGACATACTGTACATATCAGCTTATATATCCAATATCTTAATGTTTTTCTGAACCTTGCTCTCTGTAAATAGTAAATTTCTTAAACTTAAGTTCAGTCAAAGTAATGGTTATGGTAAATCTGGATATCTGAAATTTAAGTCATGGGGTGGAGATGGGGTAGATGTGCACTAAGCTCAAGAAGTAATCCCAAGAAAACAAGTCATGTGTTTGTTAGTCACAAAAATATGGCGAAGAAAGAATTAGCTGGTTTGTCTGACAATAATGTTCAATATCATTATTTCTTCAGACTTCAATAACGCTCTTTTCTTAAGAAGGAAGAGTGGCTCTCTATGTTACTCTACATGCATAATTTATCTCTTCTTGCTTCATTCACAACCATGATCTAACTATGATCTTAATCAAATGACCGTGAATACAACCATGATCTTAATCAAATGACTGTGAATGAGCCAGTAGAAACACTGGCTGGGACTAGCTTATAACATTGTTTTCGAATCATTCCTGGCAATTTAACATGGATCGGATGACGACTGTGGATCTAAAAGCACATAGACAGAGAGGAATAAAGGTTTCCATGCATGTAGTGCGTTTTCTTCATAGAAATTTGGCGCTTTTAAAATAAAACCGAGAACTTGTGTCAACCTTTCAACCTTCTAGAAAGCTTGCTCCTATCTAGTGCTTAATAGTAGTGATATAAATTCTAACTATTGGTGGTAGTGTTAACTATGGAAAAAGTTTATATAAGGATACAACCTTACCTGTTGAAATAAACTTCAGTAATCTATACCATCCATTTTATTTGGACGGTTTAGATATGATATTATCTAAAAAAAACATGTAGGCTGATATTGTCTTAAAAAGATGTCAAATGTACACCATCCAACTAAAATAAACGGTTTAGAATGTTGCAACTTTACCTCTCATTTAAGCATGAGTTGTTAAGGTCCCTACAGTTGGTTCAAGGGGCACCTGCTCTTTTGCGTTTTGCCTTTTGCCCTGGCCATATCAATTTAGCCGCCGAAAACTGGTTGAGGACCTGGCCTTATCAAGTTAGCTGCCGAAAACTGGTTGAGGAGCCTGCAACTAACAGATGTGTGATAAACTATTGCTTATGTACATGAAAGAAAGCAACTGACAACAAGTTCAGCAAATTTCAATTTCCTATTCAAGATTCATGTGCCCGTTTTGTTCAAAAAACTCTTGAAACCTTCACATGCATATGCTGGAACTTCGTAAAATTTGATGACTAAAGGTTAGAAGATAATGACAGATGTGTGGTTGCTGGTAATTTTTCATTGTAGTCTATTATGGACGAATGCCCCTTCCCAGTGTTTCGGGACTTGCCCGAGCTCACTCGGATTGGGCTGAGTAACTCAGCCGGCGAGGCTGAATTGGACCTAGTATGTACAGCTCCGATACATAAAAAAATAAAACATTGTAAAAAAATATATATAGGAATGGTTGTATAAGTCTTTTTTATGATTTGGATGTTTTTGGAAATGATAGGTGAATGGTTTTGCAAGCTCTAAAAATAGTGTATATTGTAACAAATTATCTAGACCGTTCATTCGCCCTAAATATGAGTGTTCATAGATCCGCAAGATTTGTACTAATTTTTGAATTTCGAATTTCATTGTCAGTGTTGAAAATTGATTTTAGAACCGTCATGGAGATTTCCGTTGCAGAAATGCTTTCCGAGGATTTGAGGTGAGGCTTTATTTTGTTTTCGTAACGCGTAGGCCTTATTGAAACCTCATCCAAAATATTTATATAACTCATCACCTTTATAATATAAAAATAAGCCACACATCATTAATTCACTAGAAATAGACATTTATAGTGCTAGAAAATCTTCAAATTGATCATCTAGACCTCGAGATGTATGTATATGGAAAAATCAATTTCAAGTCCTAAAAATATTGCATCTTGCAATACATTATATAGACCAATAATTTTCAAGATTTAAAGTGTTTCTAGATATACTTGATCTACACCAATTTTAGAACTTCAAAATTTGTAAGTAAGAGTGAAAATAGATTTTCAAGCCATCAGAAGAATTTTCAACGCTAGAGTTGGATCATTTTACAGGACTTGAAGGTACATTTTACTTTGATTGTTTAATTGTTTAATGGATGTCTTGTGTGAACTCTACCCTTCATAGAAACAACTAACATACATGAGCCTTCAAAGATGGTTTGTTTGACTGTTGGAATATTATGTTCCTAACACTAACAGTGGTCTTTAAATTTGGCTTTTGACCTCATTGGAAACTCAGCAAGATCCCCTTACACTGGTTGACTTTAATAAATTAGTTGCCCCTTCTCAACTCTTGAATGGCTCCTTTCGTCATCTGATTGAGTGTATACCAAATGCACCGATACATGACATGGAAGGCCTTGAAAAGCATCATTCAAAGGAGCTTTTTTGCTGGCATGCATTTCTCATGTCCCAACCTGCTCTTGGATTTGATGTCCTGGTCGAGAAGTTTGTCACTTACTGCAATGGGTTGCCACTCACTCTGGAAACTCTTGGGGCCCAAGTTTTTGGAGAAATCATTCCTTTATGGGAGTGAATACTACAAAAAATGCCCAAAATATACCAGGAGATATTGATAGGCATCTTAGAATCAGTTATGAATCTCTCGATTGGTCAGAAATGCAAATATTTTTGGATATATCATCAGAGTTTGGGATGCATTTGGGTGGTACGGTTGTGTTGGGCTTCAGTCTTTGTAGCAGAAATGCCCCGTAAGATTGGAGAAGAATAAGTTTCTTATCCATGACCAACTGAGAGATATGGCAGCAAAATATTAGATGAGGAGGACTTTGACAATCCTGGACGTCGCAGTCATCTCTGGCAGCCCAATGATGTCATCAAAGTTTTGGATGAAAGAAGTGTGCATTTCTTGCTTTACTTGTGCTGTTCTCCTTTCCAAATTGAAATGGTTCTTGTCTATGTTGAGAACACAATGAGCATACAATTTTGAAACTTGATTGCTTTTCATACATGGCCATTGCATTTCCTCATTTGAAGCATTGTTTTCTCTTTCCCTCTTGGGTAATTAATCCAGAACTCTATCTATATCAACAATATGTCAAGCATCCAATCAAAATCAAACATTTTGGAGAAATATCATGAACACATTCTTGTTGTCTAGTCAGAGTAATCGGTCATAATTAGAAGAAGTTGGAAAAGAATTTATATTTACAATAAAATATAAAAAAATTCTATTTCAATAAGAGAATATATGTTATTAGATCTACATGAAATTTTATGTCCTGTTTTATTTATGATAAATTTATTGTGAGCTTTAATTAAGTGCATTTTATGAATTGCCAAAATAAGAAGAAATTATCGCATACAACTTTAATGTAATTTAAACATCGGTGAACATTAATGTAACAGATCTCAAATGATTAGATTTTCCTGCAGGAGTAAGCTGCATTGTTTTTGGACATGCAGTGTACAGGGAATAACAGTAAAAATTTACACTTATGGTAATAACAGTTACTAATATGCTAATTGCAGCTACTTAGGATTATCTGTTGCAGAGATCTTCTAGATTTTATTCTGGCAAATTTTATCCTATAATCTTGTAGCTAATTCTTCCTGTTCATGGTTGTGGTAATCATATAAATACTATGAATTTCTATTATAGAGAACATGGTTGCTTTTAATCTAGCAAATTAAAGCACTATTATGATATTATCATAGGTGCATAGTCTTCTTGTCATCTTGGTTTCTTCTCCAGGGTTCTGAAACTGTTCAAGGACTTACCCTGATAGTGAATGCAGTTGAAGCAAACATGATTGATTCTTTTATCGTACCAAAGTCTAAAGTAATAGGGCGAAAAGAAGGACCTCCATTATGGTCTCTTAAAATGATGCTCATTTTGGAAGAAAAATTGAAAAAAAAGAAGAAGGCAAGTAAAACTATTCAAATGCATGCCAAAAAGGAGTACAGTGAACTAGGCATAAAGGCACATCATATGAACATGGAAGGGCATCAAGTGAACCATGAAATGAGGGATTTAAGAGGCTTATACCTTCCTGTTTGGAGGAGATTCACAACAAGATAAAATGGGCTTGGTGTGAGGAAGAGGAGACCTTACTTTGGATGACAACAATCATCATGCACCATGGACCCCCATTGAGTTGGTTGAAATTCCAAGAGAGGGGGCTTTCTCTCTCCTTATTTCTGTTGGCAAGACTCCATGGGTGGTCATGTTGGGTTCAAAATGACATAAGGTTAGAGTGAGAGAATTTGGGTTTTGGAGTATATATAATGTTTCCTAAAGAGAGGTGAGATAGCTTTTCATACTCCTAATATTGGCCATTAATTTAAAGGCATTTATGGTTTGAGAAGAGGGTTGATTCTAGCCTCACTATTCACATGACTAGCTATCATAGATGAACCGCTGTGATTTTGCCACCTTATCTCCATAAGTACAATCTGATTTTCAAATTTTTTCCTAAATAATAATTTTGAAAATTCAAAATGCAATTTAAATCACATTACACATTTGACTACAGTTTTAAATAAATGATGTGAGAGAAAACCTTAAAAAGGGGTATACCCCTCAATTATGTATACTTTCTCACTATTACTTTTTAAATTCAAACCATATATTTTCTCACTTAGTCTTAATCCACAATATGGTGTTGTAAGACCCATGTGTGGTCATAACATACTTGGCTCACCTCACCTATGACCCACCATCCATGGTAGAAGTTCATGCTTGGCTCATCGAAACTACTATAGTGGAATGTAGCTGGATCTCAAGGACATGCATTTGTGGACGTTGGACGTGGGGATTTTCTCTTAACACATGCATGTCTTTTTCAAATAAATCATATTGTTAAATAGTTTGTAGTTGTTTCGTGCACATGCTCTGAAAAGGCTCGTTGTCAAGGATTTGGTTCATACCATGTCAAAGCCCATCCTTTTTACACAAGGCTACATCAAAATACATATATTCTTTTATTCGTAGACACATATTCATATAAATAATAGAAACACTCATGGCCGGGTTTATTAAGATCATGAGGCATTTGTTGTGCGCGAAAGCTTTAAACCCGATAGGTTGATTTTTGACAAATAAAGTACGGAAAATAAAATATGAAACACATACACAAGAACGTAAAGATTCACGTGGTTCACCCCCAAAGGGCTATATCCACGGGCGTGGCAAGCAAAAATACACTATACCAATGAAAGTTACATCAAAGATTTTGGAATAAATTTCGACAAAAACCAAGTCGAGCAAACCCTTTTAAACTACTCTCCTTTCTTCTCTTTACTTCTGGCAACTATTACCAACAATACTAGATAAAGATGCGAAAGCAACGAAAAACTGACTTTCTCTCTAACTAAAAGGGAACAACCCAAAATCTCTATAGGAACCGTTGTTATACAAGAAACCAACATCTAACTTTGCAGGAGTCTTCAGGAAGCACCATCAATGTTTCTCTTCATAAGAAGCTCTCTTCTTTAAGAAAAAATTGCATCTTATGCACAGGAGGCCGGGTCTCCCTCTCTCTCTAGAAGAAGCACCAATCCCCCTTGGTGACCCAAATAAGGCACATAAATTTTCTGTATTTTTATCCTATAAATATAAGATTAGGAATCTATCATCTCAAAAATAAGAAACTTCCTATAGATGTTACATATATATTTAAAGACCAAGAGATATATCCATCTAAAAGTCCTAGTCTTTCTGGATTTTTATTTCTTTTAGAAAACTTATCAATATCAATCTCAATCCCACATAATATAAAAATATATCAATCCCACATAGTATGGTGATTTTGGATAGCACCAAATCTAACAGTATTCTCATACCCCTTGAACAAGGACAACTTTCAACCTTCTCAGTTTGTTGTCTTTCAATCTTATTCCTCAGGATCCAAGGTTTTTTGGCTCTATAAACACCAATACTGGATCCCAATTCGAATAGATCTAGCGAGTCATGTGTTCATGTTCACTCCCATTGTGAGTAAGAACTATAAGAAAATAATGGTGTCAAGGCCCTGCAAGGCCACAACCCCAGTAGGGTCGCCTTCCAAAAATCCATCTTAGAGTTGATTTAAGGTCTTTTTCATTTGGGTGAATGTTGATAATTTCGATCACCATGATTATGTATCTGAAATAAAATAAATTTTAAACTTTAAAAATAAACTATTGTAAGGGTATAATTTATATAAGACATCAACTTCAAACAATCAAAGTTGACGTCCATACCTTGTAAGAAGATGTATTTACTGTCCCAAAACTCCTACGATGGCCTAAAGATCTCTATTCACCCAAAATTTTGGAATTCAAAGCTAAACAAAGGGTGTCAAACTAGTAGATTTACAAATACTTGAAAATCTTGAAAATAGACCGACCAAATAATGTATTACAATATACACTATTTAAAGATTTGGAAAATCCTTGTTTTTCATATTCATACATCTTGATGTCCAAGTGATCAATTGAAGGGCTTTTCCAAAGCAAAATAAGCTTTTTTGAAGGGTTTTTTGAGGAGCACCTTATTTTTATGGTACAAGGTTGATGTCATAAATAAACTCTATCCTTATTCTAAATTTTGCTTTTAGACTATTTGTTTTAACTATTTTAAATAATCTATTATTAACGTTTAACTTAATTTTTTTTCAAATTTATGATTATAATGGTCGAGGTTATCAACGAGTGAATTTTTAGACCCAAATCCATCGCTAAGATGATGGATTTTTGCAAGGGGAATGTATTCAAACTTTTCCTTATTATAATATATACAGGAAAAAGGGTGACATAGGGTCGTGACTTTTAATAGTCGTGGCTCAAATCTCACTGTGAATTATTTGTAAAATGCATAAAATTGATCATCTTAACGTCAACATTTATGAATATGGAAAAAATAAGAGATATTTCAATTCCTAGAAATAATATTTGTTAAGACCGCCATTTTCAAGGGTACATATATTCACCAGATTTGCACTTTTTTATTTTTTGGGTAAATCGGTGACGGAGAAGGCCCTCTACCCTTTTTCACTAATAAAAGATAAAAAAAATTATATTGTACTATCTTACGGCCTTACAATAGATAATTGCACTACATAATGAAGTAAATGAAGGTTAAGACAATCTGGAAGACTAGAGCATCAAATGGTGGCCTTCACAAAAACTGTAGCATTTTTGGCAGAACATCAGCCACCATATTAGCCTTACGGTAAACATGGCAAATGGACTATAAATGATTTCCAAGTCTAGACTTGCAGTTAGTAGGTATGATATGAAGAGTCCATAGAACTTTACACCTGCTCTGTATGACCTAGACAAGTAAGAAAGAATTACTCTCAATTTGTAGGGGGAAGATTTCCATTTGAGTGGCTAAATCAAGACCCTCTTGTAAACCTCAAAATTTTGCATAATTATTAGAAGTAATTCCAAGAGAAATTGAGAAAGCAGCAACGAAAGATCCATCTTTCCGTCTCAAGATGCCCCCACAACTAGCTCGACCTAGATTTTGAATAGAAGACTCAACAATATTTAGCTTAAAATGTTGTGAATGTGGAAAAGCCCATGCAACTGTTATGTGTAACTTGATCATTTGATGTTGCTACGTAAGTCATAAATTCTCAATAATTGCCTTTCTTGAGATGTGGTAAGTCCATGCCTTAGCATTTGCCAAATCACGAACATTGTAGGTGATCCTTCAAATCAACTTCTCACGATTGAGTGTCATTCCTTGAAACATATGGTGGTTCCGCTCCTTCCAAATTATCCATATAATTGTGAAGAAGAGAGATGCCAACTGTTGATAATACTATCAGACTTGAACTTGAATGCTAACCATTTGTGTAGCTGCAATAGAACAATCTGTAATAAAGCGTTTTCCACATAGCCATGTTATTGATATCCAAATCCCTTACAAGAAAACACATTCAAGCAAAACATGACAAATATTGTCAACATTAAGATGATATAAAGGGCACACAGAAGCAATGGTGATTCCCCTTTGCTGCATGAGAGAAGAGGTAGGAAGACGATGATGAAGGCTCAACCACGATAACCATTTAGCCATTGGATGATGCTTAGAATACCATAGTGCTCTGAAGACCGATTGAGAAAAGCCCTTACGAATTTTTAATAGAAAACATTCAATTTGCAGAGTGAATCCAATTTACAAGATAAGGATGGGGTTTCGGAGGAATTGAAAGAACGTCCACTTCCAAATTCTGATCTATTGATTCCAGGTTCTAAGTGCTAGACGTGGTGCAGGGGTAGTGAAATATCAAGATTATGGAGAACCATATATGTAGTCTACGACCGAGGCTTGGTAAAACTTCCCAGATCCTTTCGAATACGATAACCATAAGATTCAAAAATAGATTTTTCTGATAACCATGGATCTGTTAAAAAATTAATTATCTTGCCATCCCCAAAAATCCATCGAACATTGTTACGAAATAGAGACAACCCCGTTTGAATGCCCTTCCATGCATAGGAATAGGACTTCCTGTGAACTTCTCAGATTGAACTATTTCTGAAGTACTTGTGTCTAAAGAAACGAGCTATAAGAGAAGACGGGTTAGCCAGAATTCTCCATGCCAACTTCATCATGCATGAATTATTGAACTCAATAATATTACTAATTCCAAGTCCCCCCTCTTCTATTGACAAACATGCATTTTTTCATTGTACCAGGTGAATCCCCTTCTTATGAATTGTACCAACCCATATAAAATTTCTCCGAAGCCGCTCTAAAATACTGCATGTGCATTTTGGGATAAAGTCTGATGAACTTAGTATTGATCTCAACAATTGTAATCGACCTGTATGAGAGAGGGATAAAGTCCGTCATGTTCTTATCTTGCTCATGAATTTCCTCACGAGATTCTGACAATTATGGTGTTTTAGGTTACCATTAAACATAGGCATTCCCGAGTATCTTGCCGGAAGAGAATCCTCACCAAATCCTCATCAGATCTGCACTAGTTATAGAGCTTCAAATTTCATAATCATGTGCGAAAATAAAACGTCATGTTACCATAGAAATTTTCGATGCTAGAACTGTGTTCCATCATGTTGACTTGTGATGTCCCTATATAAATACATGGGCCAGCCCAAAAATGCCCCAAGTTTTAATTCAAAAATTGAGATGTACAAAGAAAATATGATAACAGCATAAAGTATAAAGAAAAACCATACGCTTTATCAATGAGTGATTCTTCAAAAGATATAGTTTCTATAAGGCCTAGGCTTCAAGGGAAAAAGTAAAGTCTCTATGATGGCTCTAAAATCAATATTCATTTTCAACTATGAAACTAGGCTTTAAAATCAATTTTCATTTTCAACTATGAAATTTGAAGCTAAAAAAATGGTAAAAATCTTATGGATATGTAAATACTTTAAAATAAATAGTCTAAATAATATGTTGCAATATACATTATTTTTAGGGGGTTGAAATTTTGAACTTTTTTAACAACCATAATTTTAGAGTTGAGGTGATCCATTTGAAGATTTTCTTAAGCTTAACGATAAGTTTTTAGATGCCCTGGGGCCTAAGCTTTTTACATCCTCTTTTTTTTTGGGAAGTAAGAATAACAAAAGGAAAAGTATAAAGTGAGACAATTTATCTTCGATACATGGAAGTCACAATCATCCTTGTATGTGAGATTTAGAACTTGGTAGTTGTAAGAGTACTGTTAACTAGACTAAGTTTAAAAAATATTTTATTGAATTTCTTGATGCACTCCGATATGACATGTAATGGCTAGGAATAGTTGGGACCTCATTATTTACTTTTTCTATAGGTCACAGTTAGCATGCGTGTCATCCTGCAAATTGTAGAAATACGGGGATTGACAATAAATATATTTTTTAAATATAATTTGATCTTAATTTTTAGAGTGTATATAATATTTAACATGAAGATCATCAATATAAAAAAAATTGAAAACTAGAAATAATAATTATATTAAAAAAATGCTTTATACTTCTAGACCTCATATTATAGAAATACAGTCCAAACTACATGAAACAATTGTTCTTTTCTATAAAGGTACTTTTCCTATAAAGTAAATCCAATAAATGAAGGTGCATATTGTATAAAGTGGAGGCTCTATACAATCAAAGTAAGATGCACCTAAATAGTGTTGAGAAATGTGGTTTTAATACTGAAAATCTTTGTGATTGCCGTAAAATATAGTTTCATATCTAGTTATAAAATTTAAAGTTCAAAAAATAGTGTATATTGAATATATCTATGAAAATTTTAAAAATTGTCGGTAAAAAAATATATTACAAGATGTACTATTTTCAAAATTTAAAATTCATTTGTGTTTCATGTCCATACATATTGAGGTCGACAATATCAATTTGAAGATTTTTTTTGGCATCGAAACACTTTTATTTAGTTAAATTTTTTAGGTTACAAACTTTTTTTAATTAAAAAAATAATTTTTTAAATTTTTTATGCACCCCTTTGTCTTCCCAATTCGACATCTAACGGTTAGGATTTAGGAATATTGGGGACCTCAAAACGGTAAATGAAGGGAAAAGAGGGTATGCTGATTCGCTTTCGTGTGCATCCCTTTCTTTTTCTTCTCTCATCCTTCTCGTTTACCATCTATTTCTTCATTTCTCCTCGTTCTCTGCTTTATTCTCTCACTTCTGAACAGGGTTTTGGGCGATTTCTAGAGAGAGAAAGCGAAAATGGCAGATAAGCCAAGCAGAGGATTGATTTTATACGGAGATGGACTCATGCCCTTTCTCTCTCCTTCTCATTCCCACATTCACTCTCTCGCTTCTCGTGCCTCCTGTGGCTTTCTCGCACTAAGAGATCCTCCACCAACAGGTATCTCTCTCTCTTATTGTCTTTCTATCTTTGCTGCTAACTGTAACTAGTTAGTGTTGTTGAGTTTTAAAATGAAGCTCATCCCAAAAAAGGTTTCGAAATGCATAAGTAGCTAATTATGGTTCAGAAGTACTTGATAGATTGTGGTTTGTTATGCTTGTATTTAAAAGAGGAAGTGAGAAGGTGGTTGTTTTATCAAAAGAAAAATGGGTCACTTGAGGTTCTTGCTTTTAGAAAGAAATAACATGTGATGAATGAATCCTTATAGTAAGATGATATATTATCATCAAAGAGCAGTATGGGGTTTCTAGTTGTCATTTTTTTTGGTTAATTCTTTGAAATTTTGGAATACATTGCATTTGATCCAAATTTATTCAGATCATATTGTTTCTAGATTTAGCTATGCTACATTCTATCAAAAAGTTAAATTTTGGTGGGAGTTGTCTTTTCATTCAATTCAGTGTTTTGTGGAAACAAAAGGGACAGAAAAACATAATCTGTGTTTCCTAGTTTCTCTATGGATGAGAGAGAGAGAGGGACAGAAAAACATAATCTGTGTTTCCTAGTTTCTCTATGAGAGAGAGAGAATTTAAGTGGAAACCCTTGTGGATCTCTAATTTTCAATTTCCATGCTCTGATTTCTATTTGTTGAACACACTCACACACATTCAGTGCAAATTTATTGATTTTCATCATACATAAAAATTGACTCACTTTCTTTATATTTTGGAGCCCATAGTTTTTATGCTCTTGGTTAAAGAAGCAAATGAGGAAAACTCCTTGCCACAAGGTCTGCTGTCTTAATTTTGCATTGATATCCGGCAATGGTTTACATTATTATTGGATTGTTGTGTTAATCTTGGCTTCCAAGATGGCTTTAATTTCAAGATGGAAATCTAATGGTGAAACCTTGTGGTAAAGATGTTGTCTTTGGGTTCAAATCTCAGTGAAGATGTTGAAACAAAATCTTATAAAGAAGGAAAAACATATAACCAGAAACTGATGGAATTTCTTGGCCATGCATCTGGTTGTGGGATCACAGTAATAATTGAATAAAGAAATAGGTGTTATCGTGATATAGTTCTTATTATCTCATGGAATACTTTGGGGGTTTAAGTGCTTGCAGAATCTTTAGCTTGTTTGTTTCTGGTAGTTTGTATACAATCCAAACAAAATTTAGAAATATGGGGACATCGAGATCGGAAAACTTCTTAATATTCATCCTATTTAATGTGATGGAATCTTTAGGGTTAAAGAGTAATGATATTTGAACAAGAAATGACAAGCTTCTAGGGCTTTTGCAAAGTTCTCTTGTATTTGAAATTAATTGGAACTACATTTTGTTTTTGCTATGCTAAATTTGGACCATTTCTTTACTTAAAGTTGAATTTCATCGTCGACGAAGTCATTGCTATGTATTATTGCAAAAAATGTTATTCTTACTGAACTTTCTTCAAAGAAAAAAATGTTACTCGTACTGAACTTCCTTTGGAATTAGACTCAGGAACTGTATCTTTTGAAATGTTTCGGTGTGTAAACATATGAACGTAAGTTTTGTTACTGACACTGGAATGCTTCCAAGCTCCTGTAATGACTTGTTCCGATATGCTCTGGTGGCATCACATTTATGCACAGTAATGGTACTTTATTTTTCATTTCAGAATTTCTCATCCATATTGCAGTGAGATACAGTATGCATTCCTATAAAGCAGGCTTATTGGATATAAACTGATCTGGATGCCAGTCTTCATTTTGTTTTGTGTTATTGGCATGAAACTGATGATTGCAGTGAGTAGGTTTACTATAAAAGTAATTGGTTGAGATGAAGGCTTAAAACTAGTTTTAAATGGATATGATTAATTTGTTTTTGATCATCAACGCTTCTGAGCCTTTTCCCGTAAGTTCTGTCATGAATTCTTTGTGTTCTAAGAGAGAGAAGAAGCACAAAGACTGTTTGCTTTACATGAAATGCGGAACCAGCTGCATAACGTGCAACTTTATTAGGATGATAGGTTTCATATGCGATTTTGTTGTGTTCATGAAGGCATGCAGAATGCTATCAAGGAATTTGGCCTATTTTATATGACGTAGATGACTTCTATTTCATGCTGCCATTGTTGATCCCTTTTCAACAGAGGACATATGCTGGATCATGTGTTCCTTCAAGTGCTTGCGATTATTCTGAATGTCTCATTGTATTATAGTGTGGCAAAAGATATACTGATAAAGTGGAATGAGGCATTGGTGGTAAAAACCATTTCAACTTCATGAAGCATATACCTTTGACTTGAAAGTTTAAGACTGGAAGCAAATTGGCAGAGCTCTTCCGATCTGCTTCTAATAGATGTCATCATTATCTACAGCTTTATTTATTTCTGTTTCATTGGAACTAAAACTGGTATAACTATAAATTTTGACTTCAGTTGGAAACATGTTTTCACTTCAGGCATTAGTCCCATCATATGGGTCAATGGGTAATTTATGTAATTGCACTTTATTGATTAGGTTATAGAAATTAGTAATTTCATCCCCACACCAAGCGATTTTGAGCAGTATTGTTATTGGTTTGCAGAAAGCGAGGATGATAGAGTAATTAGAGATCTAGCACAGCTGCTGGATGTGTATGACATCTATAATGTAAGGAAATGCTTGGGTAAAGGTTGGCATTTATGTAAATGAGATTCGTTTTCTTCATTAAATCCTGACTGTGTAATGCATAAATGTAAGTCTTAAATAGTGGTCTTTCTTGGATTTCCAGATAAAGGATGATGATTTTATAAATCCCAGTGTTGACTTTCTTAAACAGTTCCCTGTACCAACAATATCAGAAAGGTAAACTGCAGTGCCAAAGAATACTTCTCTATACTTCTTGAAATGCTAATAGAACTCTGTGATCTCACATCCTTTGGTAGGTTTATGGGTATGCGAGCTACCTTATTTACAAATTGTGCGACCACCCAATCTTTTGGAACAAAACTCGGATTCAATGTAAAAGATTTTGATGAGTTGATGAAGATTGGTTCAGACAATCTCCAATCTGAAAATATTCCTAGCTCTTTGTCTTCTGCAGCTAGATTGTTAATGTTGCTAGGGCTTGAAGATAGGAAGGTAGCAGAAACAAGTGAATATGATTTGGTGCTTTTGCATGTGAGAAGAGCTGGTACAGCAACCATCAAGAAGGAAAATCTCAATGACGAGCTTGAATGGCTCAATAAATTGGTTGGTGAGATAACGCATATTGCTGAACCTGGATCACCCATTGCTTCTCATTTACACTTGTCTCTTGTATTAAGTTATGGGTCTCCTCTCCTAAACGGAGATTCTAGTTCCTTGAATTCACTTGCCCTAAAGGAGATGCACCCCAATCTTTCATTGCTTCGTCCTTGCCAAAGTTACACCATGAAAGGAGGTCGCATATTAAATGGCATAAGGTATGAATCCTTTAGAGCTTAACCTTGGTTTTCTCATTATCATGACCTTTTTTTGGGTAAATATAACCTTTCTCTAAATAACAAAAAAGTTTTGTTTTGCCTTTGGTAATGCTATGGTCTTTCCAGGCATCATCATCCAATGCTAGTAGCGCAGTGGCAGGAGGCTGTTACCAGGAAGGATATGGCTCGTCTGTTCTCATTTCAAGAATTTAAGGAGGTACATGCTTCATTTAGTTCTAATTTGTATGCTATGGGGAGTTGTGATTATTTGGCTTCAAGAATCTTGTGGATATTGTAGTTAATGTTCCTGAGAAATGGAATGTGCCCTGTTTTTACTCTTACCGTGGATGGAATGGCTTGATTTCCCTTTCTACTGATTTTTTACAGAACCATTTCTCAGTCTTGTTTCTTCTTTGATAAATGATTGGACCCTGGCATGATCCCTCTGGTTCAAAGATGTTTTGTCCATGGCAACTGAAATTTGCACTAGTTTGTCATTTATTTATCTATTTATTTGAACGAAGGTTAACATTTTGTCTAGCTTGTTACTATGAGATTTTTTCTTTTGGACATGGAAATATTGCAAATGAGCTCAAGTTGATACAGTGAAAGTAGGCATATTTGATGACCCATACTCACAATTCTGGGGTTCATTTAGAAATAAAAGGCTTCAATTTGGGCATATGTTTTAGATTATTAAATATAATCATCATCAAAGCCTCTTCCCAACTAATTGGGGTCGGCTATACGAATTCTGGCCCGCCATTCTGCTCTAATTTTGAGTGTCAACTATCAAATATGATGAAACATAATTCTCACATTTCCTATAGAGTTTGTAGGAAATCTGTCTCAGATTATATTATTCAAAACTAAGATATATGAAATAGGGTAGGCCAAGTCATTTTGTTTTGGGAAATTCCCTCATATGAACCGGATGTCTTATAATTGGAACAAAACTGGAGTTAATGACCACCATAATTTATAGTGCATGTGACAAAGGTGCCAATAATTTTATCAAGATGCAGATTCTAGAAATGACCATTTGCCAAAGGTAAAAAATTCTGTACAACAAGGAGACATGGAGAAAACCTATAGTTGAAGAAAAACACCCTACTACAGCTGAAGATTTTCGCCTTAAATTTCCTAAATAAATAAACTCTGTCATGGCCTTATGTAGTCTCAAATGTCTAAGGCTTCTTTGAGTTCTACTGACATACTCCATTGCACGTTATTTTAGACTTCTAGTCTGCGAACCCTAGGCTTTACATCTTTAAAATTGTGACCTTTCCCATTGTGTATATGGTCGGGAACTCATGCATTTATATAGAGCTGTAGAGGAATTGAATCCC
Source organism: Amborella trichopoda (assembly GCF_000471905.2). The sequence goes on from NW_006494904.1 coordinate 6,391,180, forward strand.
GAAAGAGATACCTCTACACTAGTTGGCACTTCTCTAGATGTTCCTAATCCATAGGAATCCTTAATCTCAGCTCTAGAGTCCTCACTAAAGTGGTTGAATAGGATAAGGCATTTGGAATGACTAAAAGCTTACCCTTCTAGAGCCTACTCTAATTGTGCCTATTCCAACAATACCTTTTTAAACCTTTTCTATGACCAAATTTACTTGAAAACCCTTGTATTAATGATAAAAAGTAGTATCACATTATTAAATTAATAAAATACTCCTGCATGATAAAATTTCGGATTGACCCCTAACAATTAATTTGCTGGATTCATCACATTGTCTTGCTTTCGATCATAAACCTTATCACGTTTTTTGTTCGTGTCCACATTTCGAAATCATGTTAGGGACCCATGCTAAACAAATTATTTTTAGACTTGCAGTAGGACACACTTAGCTCCAAGTGAATGACTAATTAGTGACATACTTGGAAAGCCATATGCCAAATTGGAAAAATTGTTTGTCTCAACAGAATCTCTGTAAAGTGTGACTCTTTTCATATTTATGTGTGAACATGTGTCGTTGGGATTCCTGTAGCGATTTTTTTTTTTGAAGAATTCCTGCCCCGATATTTTACTTTTGGTAACTCTTAATTGTCATGTTCGTGATGATCATGACTCTCTGCTTGACTCATAATCTGGATATTCATGTACGTATGTTTGCTTGTTATGTATGCATTCATGAATATATGTGCTTGCATGTGTGTGTGTATATATATATGGAAAACACTACAAAATTCCTATAGGTGAAGTTCTACAGTACTCACCTACAGCTTTATCACCATTCAAAGTTTATCACATGGTCACAGATGTTTGATAGTGTTTGAATTTTAATTTTTTTTTTTCAAATCATAATGATCTGAAATTTTGTAGATGTGTGCACCTTAGTGAGATGCACATGAATAAAATATAAAACAAGTAATTTGAATGATACAAATTATTCAAAATGCTCCTATAAAGTTTCAAGGGTAATTTCATTATTCAGCTTATGTCTATTATTTTTTTAATATTTTATTTGGGTGTGACTTAGTCATATGTGCACATGCCGCAAATTTTAGATAAATCTAATTAGTACAATAATTATAAAAATCCAAATACTACTTGACAACTGTGACCGTGTGAAGTACTGTAGAACTTCACCTATAGGCGTTTTGTAGATGCTTCCAATAAATATATATATATATATATATATATGAAAAAGCTAGGGTTAGCCCACTAGCTCATATGAACATATGAGCCCAACGGCCCAGATTGAATCTGGGCTGATCTGACGATCAAGGATGTCTGGTAGTGTTTGAATTTTATTTTATTTTCTACAAATCCAAATTACTTGAAATTTTGAGTGTGTGTTCTTCTCATCAAGGGCACCTAATAAAAAATAAAAAATAAAAATTTATTCCTAAAAAACAAAATGATCAAAATACCCCCCAAAACTTTTTGAGGGTATTTTGGTCAATTTATTTCATGTAAAATATTTTTTTGATATTTTTCGAAGATTCACCTATTTTTGATGAATACACGACTAAAATTTCAAGTAATTTGGATTTTACAGAAAATAAAATAAAATTCAAACACTACCGGACATCTGTGATGGTCAGATTGGTCTAAATTCAATCTGGGCCGTTGGGCTCATATGCTCATACGAGCTAGTGGGCTAAGCCCAGCTTTTTCCATATATATATCGATATGTGTATAGATAGAATGAGTGAGCATGAGTTTATCTGTTCCTGAAGTTCTTTTGTCTGAAAGTCCTAAGGGAATGACTCTCTCTCTCTCTCGACACATATTACATAATTAAACATGAGTTCTCCAAACCTAAATCCTTAGGTTATGAAACGTTTTGATGTTCGCGTGCGTGGTTGTAGAAAGGGGATGAATTTTCTTTATCAATTCTATCCTCTCATACCACGCCCCTCTTTTCTACAACCTCGATCATCATCTATTCATGCAGCAGGGACGTCCTTTTTCCCTCCCAATACCTTACATCTCTACAATTTGAGGTAGATTGATTACCGTATTTTCTTGGACTAATATGATTTGCAGAAACAATTTCCTTTTTTCTTTTCAAAATTGGGTAGCATTTAAGAAATTAGAAAAGGCTCCCATTTCAATGAGCAATGTCATCCAGTTTACTTTCATAAAGCGATTAAATTAGAGGCCAACCATATCCCTCCACAATAAGAGAAGGAAAAATTCTATATAAGGTTGACACGTTAAAATGTAGAATTAAGGTGCACCTCTAAAATCCTTTGAAAAATGTTGTTTTGATGTTGGAAAAACATCTAATTGATCATTTTGAAATCGAGATGTGTAGATATGGAAAAAAAAGTGAGTTTAAGTTCTAAAAATAGTCCATCTTATAACACATTATCTAGACCATCCTAAGAATTTTTGACACTAAAATTATATCTCATGACAAAGTTTGGAGGTGCACCTTAATTTGATTGTTTAAGGTTGCAACCTTATGGAAATCACACCCATAAAATAATAGGCCATCTTCAATAGAACATGTAAGTTACTAGTTTCTTAAACAATTCATTGGCAAAGGTGAGTAAAAAGTTTTGGTAATCTTATGTTAGAAATAATGAATTTCTGCATGTGATGGATTGTTTGAATTCTGACTTATCATGCATTCATGCAATCCAGATGGCCTCCTAATACACTGAATGGAAAGCTGAGAGTGGCTAAGAGCGAGGAAAATGCACAAATGCATGCACATCAAGTGTTAGATGTTCATTCTTGCATTAAAATTTTGGAAAGAAATTGGACGAGGCTAATAGGAACATGACCAACAACTTGTGGAGCTATCAGGAATCATGATGGACTTACATGTAACATTTTTGACTGGTGAAGTAATATGATAAAAATTAGCCAAAAAGAGGAACTAAAAAAAATTTGTACAAGTATACACCTAATATCTAATCGAGAAATTAGTATGTAATGATGGTGCTACATGTCTTGAGTGTCAAATATTAAATCAGTCGTGGTACCTCATTGCCCTCCCTAACACCCGTACTGTTTGTAAATTGCAGTAGCTAATGTAATGAATTTAGTACAATACATTTTACATCATACATT
>NW_006494904.1:6432705-6444307 GCF_000471905.2 Amborella trichopoda
GGTTTGTATAAAGCCTAGGCTATCAAATTAGAGCCTACCCTCAAATAGTATCCAGAAATGTGGTTTCAATATTAAAAATCTTTGTGATAGTCTTAAAATATATTTTTATATTTATTTATAAAGTTTAAAGCTGAAAAAATAGTGTAGATCGACAAATCTATGAAAACTTGAAAATCTTGAAAATTGACGGTCCAAAAATACATTACAAAATACACTATTTTCAAAACTTGAAATCCATTTTTTTCTCATGTCAGTGCATCGTCAAGATGATTGATTTGAGGATACTTGGGAATAAAAACATTTTTTAATGAAATTTTTTATGTAGGCTCTAATTAGATGGTTTAGAGCCTCAGCTCTGTATAAACTTTTCCCTAAACTTTATCATTTGAATGGAATTTGAAATTAATTTTTTAGATATATATAATTTTTAACATGGAGATCATTAATAAGACCAGTGGAATATAATCTCCTTCACTCAAATAATAGATAGAGAGAGAGAATATTACACAACATCTACGAGTCGGGGGGATGTGTTTCTACATTTGTGTTCCTCAAGGTATCAAACATCCATCTTTAAGATGGATAATAAAAAATCTTTCCTTTTCAAACCTTTACAGGATTATTATGGAGATTTCATTGAGTCTAATCGTGGTGGTTTGATCGAAATTAGATATTTATTTAAGGTTGCAAACTACCATATTCTTAATTCTTGGTTATAGAAACTGATTCCAAATTTGGGATCTCAATGCCCAAGTACAGGGCCTTCAATTTAAAGCCTTTTACCATGACTACTATCATAATAATTGGGCTTCAGCCCACAGTTCAACCTGAAAACAGATGATCCAAGTCACAAGCTCAACTTTGAGTTATCCACCCCATATATAATAATATTTATGTTTAAATGCTTTTGTACTTGATTTGAGATTGACTAACACTAATATATTCATTTTTAGGCTTGGAACCTTTTAAAATTATTCATAAAATGATCAAACAAATAAAAAGGAGAATGACATAAAAAAGAATAGAAAAGAGGATGGTTCTTTCTCTTCTCTTCAAACATGATACAATCAAGGATCTCTAGCTCCTGCTAACTTTCTTTGCTGTTGTCTCTTGCCTACTGGTTCAAACCAGAAATATTTCCTCAAGCTCTAAAGAAGATTTACTTCTCTATGATGAATTCCTGAATTTCAATTCCTGTGTGTCGTGCACCACCTTGTACTCTCAAAAGAACCTCATCACCAACTTTCAATGTTGTTACAGGTATAGCTGACATATTGTGCTTGCCAACTGCACAAACATGGACAATCCACTAAGAGCAAATAGAAATCCAAATGGAACAGCTCTCTCTCCCTGGGTGTGTGTGTGCGGCATGCGCACGCGTGCTCAACTTTACTCTTAACAGAAACCCAAATGGTAATACACAGTCAACCAAACCTTGGAATGGACATACTAAACCAACAGTTTCGGCATTCTGTAAGAGGATGCTGTATTTGGTTTTGTCATCTGAATCATCTATCTGCAACTATCCAATGCATACTATCAGATTCTGATTTTCCGAAAATACCATTTACAATCCGTTTCATATAAATAGTTCATCAGAGTTTACATGGACAATGAGAAGCGATTGAGTGAAACAAGTGAAAAAACCAGAGACCCAATTAATTTGATAGTCAACAACCCAGCTGCTTAATAAGTAACAGCTACCAAGAATTCGCACATTCAAGGAAAATACAAAACTAATGAATCTCACTATCAGTTTCTCCTCAAAATGAATTTGATCTTTAATGCTTGTAATAGAACACCAACTGGAAGAAGCATATGTGGATGAGCGGGTGCCCTTCTAAGTTTTCAGAGGCATGGGAAGCTATTGAAGAGGTGAAGCTTGAATTCAGAGAGCGGAATAGGTTTTGGGTTGTGGAGTAGAAGTGCTGTTTTGGAAAGATCGTCTTCTAAATGAATAACAATATATTTAACCGAGTGTCATGCAATTTGTACACTCTGAAGTGAAGAGCATTCTCTGAACCTATTTCTCAATAAAAAAAGTCAATATACCATATTTTTGTGTCTAGCTTTCCTATAGAGCTCTGTATGATATACTTTTGCAAAATACTCTCTCCCTCTCTCTTTCTTTGTGAACAATCCACCAGTAAACATACCTTGGCTTCCACAAGAATGAGTGGTCTAGTCTCAATCTTGACCCTCCCAACAACCGCTGTCCTTTGTCTACCATTGAGATCAACCACAATTACCTCTTTACCTGACTGCAATTCTGAAAGGTAACAGGTCTTGCCTCCTGGAACCGCAACGTAAGCATGCACAGGGCCCTACAATGATTTGAAGCATTTCAATACAGGATGTTTTGCAATAAATTAGCTATAAGAAGTAGCACTTATTATTATGCTGTTGTTGTTGTTGTTATCAATGTTTTTCAGATTTGAGTTGCTTCGGCTGAATAGGCCGAAGTCTTCGGATTTTCGGCCTACAGAAACAAAGCGAAGCTTTGCTGCATCTGCTTCGGCTTGCTTCAGGCTAATTCAGCCCGATTCGGTCTAATTCGGCCTCTTTGGCCAAAGCTTTGGTCCGTCTTTTTTATTATTTTTATTTTTATTTTTTGAATTTATTATTTTCAAAATTTTATATTATTTTAATATTTTTTCATATATAACTATATGCTTTATTTATATTAATTTTCTTAAAAAATTCCAAAGTCTTCGTTCGAATAGGCCGAAGCACCGACTTGCTTTGTTTTTCTGACTAAACAGATGAAGACTCCAAAGCGAATCTGACAATAGTGGTTATTGTTGTTTTCTATTTCCGTATGGGAAGTTGAAAAATGATAAAACTCAAACTTCACACCATCTTATTAAACAACATAATATGCAATTTCCAAGTTTCAAATATCCTCTCTCTCTCTCTCTCTCTAACTATCTATCTTGCTCTATCTCTCTCAGAATTAGCAAAAAATATTTTTTATTTTTACTTTTGAGATAGAAAGCTGCAGAATTACTAAGTTTGATTTGGCACAGTTTATCGCACGACATAATCTGCAATACCAAGTATTAATCCTCTCTCTCCCCCCCACAACAAACAAATGCTATTACCAGAGTAAATAAAACTTGGAATGCATAATTTTGAAAATGCCATTTTCTCAAGCTATGAGTTGTGAATAAAATTTTTTTTTGGACTTGTAACCTGTAAACTTCTCTTGCTAAGCCATGGAACATTTTCAACTCACCGCATTGACACGAAACGGTCTGCTGGATATGTAACTTGACGCCAAGCATTCAGAATGCACCAAGAGAAGTCCCCTTGCATATGATCCTACCTAGTAATCACAATGACCAATATCAGATAATTTGAAAAGAAAAGGTCTATAGGAAGATAACATGAGCTTTACAATAAATGATCATTAGCAACAAGCATAGTTGAATGTTAACTTTAATATTTTTAGCAGTTTTAGAAGTTTAGGCACTCATATTAGTGTGGAAATGCCATCAGTTTTAGCAGGAAATGCACAATAAGTATCTGTTTTTAACTAGAAGAGTGGAGTTTTTGTACCACTTATGGGGAAAACAAGTATCATAATCCTTCAGGGTAAGTCTATAAATTTCAGTTCCGCTCTCTCTCGATCTCCATCTCTCGACCTTCATGTATGAGTGTTATTTTCTGTCTCCTTATTATTTTCATGCTAACACCCAAATCTTTTTCTTCCCCTTTTTCTTTTCTTTTTCTTTTTTGATAACTCATCCATTTTTGCTCTTGAAAGAATTAAAAAAAAAAAAAAGCAATACAGTGAATGCCAAAGCAGGACTTGTGGAAGGCAAACCAGTAGGCCTTCACCAGGCCTCATGAGAGTACATAGATCCACGCACACGCGATCGCCCATTCCAGCAACTTGGACCTGTGACACAGTGGCTTTGACCAAACTCAAAACATTCTTCACCTCATTTCTTCTGTCAAAATATTCCTGATCAATTATCCTTAATGAGAAAGAACTGATCCCCATACAAGGTGCACCAAGGTTTAGAATCGTGCAAGTGTGTTGTGTGCATGCGTGTGTCCGTGCATGCATGTGGAATCTTAAGTTTGGTTGTGTTTTAACTTTACTTGCTCCCATAATACCAAGTTCATATTTAAAGGCATGCTAGTGGTATTTTTACACAAACTCCCAAATAGAGTTCAAGTTTTCCCTAAGTGGCCAACTTACCTGCCAACTGCTCCCCCAAAAATTAAGGCTAGAGGGTATGCAAATATAAGCACAATACAATCATGCAGACAAGCACATCTCTAAATTGCAAATAAAATATGAGCCCATGCACTTTCGTAAGCCAGACATGCCCATGAGCAGCAAAAGATGGAAAAAAACAAAAGAAAATTAACTTCAATTTAAAATAACTTCAATGTGATTGCTCCACCTTGAAAATAAGAAAAAGAAAATCACCTTTAGCTTAAGAATGACCTCACTATCTTCAATTTTCAACACAACTCCACTCAATCCTTGTTCCAAGGCCTGCGTAAACAATGGAGCTCAACTTAGCAATATATAGAAAATTTAAAAATGTAACAATGCAACTTACCCAAAAAAATATATAGCCATTATTGAGAATGATTACATGCTAGATCAGCTCCGAACCCAATTGATATCATAAAAGATACAAGAATAACCTCAAGAAAAAGTTGCGCTTCTGAAGGAGTCTTTCCAATAGCCAACACCTTAGTTTGACTACCTTGGAATACTGCAACAATGTTTTCGGCTGGTATCACCTAAATATATCATTCAAGCGTTACTAAACAGTGAATGCACTAAAGTTCTAAAATGGAACGCACCAAAGGAAAAGGAGAAAACTAAACCACATAAAATCAATAGAAAAGACTTTCTTCGTAGGCTTTCATAAAAGCATTGCTATCCTAGACAGCAAAAGGTCTTAAATGCAAATACATGAAAAGCTTGATATTGCTTTAATTGGAAAATAAAACTTGAGTAACATAATGAATCACATAATATCATAATTGGGAGACGGCATAAGAGAAAAATCGATATCATTAAGATACTCGCCATGCATGATAGGATAGGATAATATCATTGGGAATACTAAATGCAAAACTATAAACAAATATCTTATCTAGAAATAGTGTATGGATATCGGTAAGTGCATACATGCCACAAACTATCTTGTTCAGATTGCAAATTTGATTTGACCTGTTTGTCACATTCTACGGTACCAGGAACTTCTTTCCTTTTCATTTATTTCATCTTTCAATTATGAAAAAAAATTAAGCCGTGAAAAACAGCACCAGCATAACTTCATATAGAAATTTTAGGTTATGGAGATGAACAAAAAAAACCTGCCAGTCCATCAAACTTATAACTACATTCTCTGCTTGCCCGTCAAGTAATTGGAGCTGTTCGAGTTGTTCTGGACAAGAAATTTCAGAAACTATGGCAATCCTTTTGTTTTCAGAATCAAAAATCTCTCCCTCTTGAATAAACAGAGGCTTTATCATAGCAATCGCTGCAGATGAGAAAAACCGCCAATGGGTTAGGATGAAATATAGTGACACACACACCCACACCCACACCCACACCCACACACACACACACATATATATTTGGTCGTTTGGAAGATTCAATCTATAGAGTTATAAAGAAACAATGAGGGTAGTTACATTTTTTTTATTACGAAGTATTATAAAATTATTGATGCTATAGTACAGTTCCTACTTGAACAACCCAAAAGATGCTACAAATTACAATCCAAATGACTATATAATCCTTCCCCGACAGGCTTGAATATGAAATAATAAAGCATAAAGATGAGGCCTCACATGACCATTCATCGGCTAGCTTTCTACTATGCGAAGAGAAGACAAAAGTGTTCCAGCCTCTCTCAACAGCAGCAGTCATGACATCCTTCTTTTCGGTCCACACCCATACAGCTTTTGGCGGGTCATAAATCTCGAAATTTGTAGATGAAGGCATCATAGCCTGACACTTTGCTTGTAACTGATCTCTTGAGGCCATCTTGAGAGGACAAGACCATACACTATGACAATTATCTCCTAAGCATGAAACACAAAAGTCTCGCTCAGTCGACAACAAAACTTGAACTGTTCCATGCAAAACTTCACAGCAATTTGAATTTGACAAGTGAATGGAAGTGAAGGCAATTGATAATCAAACTAGAAGCAAGGATAGTAAAAGAGCAGCACGAAAAATAACGAAAGAGAAATGTATAGTTGTTTAATTGATGATATCTGAGGTCGCTTAGGCGCCTAGACAAATGAGGTCAATCTCCAAAAGGTTCCTGAGTCACTAATAGTCAGTTAAAATCCATGAATCTCCTTATCTGAGTCCAATTTTGAAGGTTTGAACTCATTACAGATCAACTTCTGCATGTAAGAGCTTATCAGCGGTGAACTTTGCAGGTCTGTGCTTAACCACGGTCAACTGGCGAGAAGCTTTGCTTGACCGTGGTGGCGTGGTCAAGATCTAAAAACTCTTCCTTGTGGTATAATAGCAATTCAATCTGATCAAAAGAAAGTCAGTTCAATTGTTTTAATGCTTCGCCAGATCTTAACGGTGGTTAAAACTTATAACAGACAAATGAACCAAAGTCAGAACAACATTCAATGGTGAACCGTGTCCAAGCCAAAGAAGTGGTCTTTGAAGCAAATGGGAAGTTGAATCAAGTCTTAACCTAGGTGAAAATAGTGACATTCTCACTTCTCAGATGTCTGCAGTCAAAACTTCAACTACCGAGTTAGGTGGCCATGCTACTCAGTGAGAGCCAAATGGAGCCAATCACAACATTGCTTGGTCAATTGAACATCTTAACTGAAGCTCCAACTTGACCACAAACACATCAACAAAGAATTGGTCTTCCCATTGGGGCTTTCAAAAGTTAGTTTGACTGTGCTTCACAAGAGGTATGAGGATTCACTGTTTTCAAGGTGGTAGATGCCCTCATCTTAGGAACTCCAAGATGCAAAAAAACTGAGACGAATAGTCAAATGAAACACTTGTTAAAGTTTTCCCTTAGTTGCACCCTCTAGAGAAATTTCTGAGAATACAAGAATCCTACAGAATTGCCACAACTTGGTCTAGGCTCTTAGGATGATTGCATGCTGATGGAAACAGTTTTTCTGAAAATGATAGGAAAACAAGAGAGGAAATCAAAAAGTTCAGTTAATAGCAGTTTGAATAGCAGAACCATTGATAGATTTTCCCCTCTTGATTTTTCTAACCTTTTTAAAGAAAATTGAGTCAGGTATGTGTAGAAAAAGGTCATTGTAGATCTATGGTTGCAGACTTGAACTAGGTGGGGAGTGCTTGAAAGTTCTGACCAATGTGCATAAGTGGTTTAGAGTTCTTAACGGCAGTCCACTTTTGGACCCACTTAAAACCGGTTAGAGGTCAGTGGACTTCAACCATGGAAAAGGACATGACACTCATAAGGTCACTGCTTAAAAGTGGTGAAAGATTGAGGCTTAATGCACTGTATGTGCTTGAAAATTTTAACATCGGCCAAAAATTGCTAAAGCAGAATCATCAGCAGTCAAAATTTATGGGCTTCAAATTTGTTAAGAAAGCATTGTGAAATCGATCCCAAACTCAAGCACTAGCACAAGCATTGCTCTAAGCATTTCTACCATCTAATTCAACCCATTAATCTTGTGTTGATCAAATGCTCAAGATCCAGGTTCGCAGCATGATTGCTCTCTTCAATGTTCAAAAATGCGGATTCGGGTGCCTAGCCGTTTTGGGTGCCTGGCCGCCTAGGCGCCCGCCCAGAGACAGAGTGCCCTCACCGAAATTGAAACCTCCCCCGGACCCAAACAAAAAAAATAAGAGAGCTCTCAAGGCATGGTTTTAAGTCTTTGGGAGTTTTTAGGGCAATTTGAGCCCCAAACTCCTCATGAAATAGACGAAAGCGTAATAGTACAATCATATAACAGATTTACGGATACAAGTCTCGAAGAGATTGTACCTTGTAAGACATTAAAATACTTGAAATCCCAAATGTCATTGTAGGAAACTATAAGTCTAGACTAGAAACGATACACAAAGTCAACAAGGCAAAATCAAAAAACAAATACATCAAGTCATCAACCAAACATGCAAATATTTCGTAAAAAAAAAAAAGGTAAAAGAAAAAAAACATGATTCGCTACATAATATGTTGTAGGAAAATAAAATCAAAACCCTCTTTCAAATATGATAATACTTTTAAAAATATCAAAATCGAATTGATGTCGGTGCAAACTTCGTCTACTGGGTCGCCAAAAGTCCTCAAAATCAACTACTACAAGCTCTAAATCCACCCACGAGCCATTGCCTTTGTTTTGGAAAGATATCGAAAAATCAAAACTTTTTCGATTTTTTGATAAATCACAAAAGAGTAGTATTTTGAGGAGCTTTTCTCACCCTAAAAGCCATGGTTTTTGTTTTGGGGGTTTAGAATACCATCCCAAACCCTTTTCCCCCTTTTTGGATGGGGGCATTTTGGCACCCGCCTAGGCGGGCGCCCAGAGACAGGATGCATAATTCCACTGCACAAACAGGACCTAGGTGTTTTTTGAAATTTCTCTCCTAGGCGGTTGGGCAGCCGAATTTTTGAACTCTGCTTAAATTGAAATACAAATGACAGTGGTTTGAAACACCATTAAATTCAAACAATGCAGTGGATATGAAGAAGAGACGCCGCATATTTGCAAACGATTTCATGAATGAATAGTGCTTATATTTTCTGGACAAATTTGTGCTTCCAAGTATGTGTTGTTCATGCATTTAGGTGAATATTTAGGTGGATGACTTGCATTTTTCATGAGGACAATGTGTTGGGTTGCACACAAGGAAAGAAAGATAGATGTTGATGTGTTTAGGTGAACATTTTGGTGGATGACTTGCACTTTTCATGAGTAGACAGCGGCGGGGGGAGGGTTGGGGTTAACAAGAAACAGAAGCAATTAGAAAGATAGATGGTGGATAAATAACTTGGTTTTGAAATGGAGGTCAAAACTTGATGAAAAGAGCCCAAATAAATTCAATCAAAAGCAAATTACGATCCCTTCAACGAATGCAATATGCTAACAAGGTAGTCCCAATCAACTGCACTAAAGCCGGCATAGTAATGAAGTCAAACAAGGAACCAATAGATAGAAAACCACAAAAATACAATGTACTAATACCATGGTTTTCTCCAAAATCATGGATACTATTTGGCAAGCCACTGATGCTATCACATTGCTTTGATCAAACTGCATTAGTTCAGAATCTACCAGTAAAGCAACTAGTCAATTTGGTAGATCGACTTTGTCATTTTCTTATTTTTTGAGGAAATAGTTAACATTTTATTTGCATTTTCTCATCCACATATAGTAAACTCTAATGATTATAAAGCCAACACTGCCTGTAATTACTCACCCATGTATGAAACTTCAAAAGGAAATATGAAAATCTACTTCGTTAAGTTATACAAATCAACTATTAAACCTTTCAAGTGGTTGATTCATGTTTCTCAAATTTATTTATACAATTGCCTATTTTTTATAGGTAATTTGCACTAAATTAAATCACTTACGAACATATCTAATCTAAGATTCTACTTTACACAAACAATTAACTCAATAACTATTTGTGTTATCTTCAGATTAATTAGCATTGCATAAAATTGTATCTTACATGGGGCTTTGGCGCTTTGCAATTTATAAAACGCCCAAATATCCTCCAATCGTTTACAAGATCCATGAAATCTGTATACTGAATTCGCAGCAAACAATCATCGAAAACAAGAACTATGCAGAACAAAGTATACTCAATCCAGTAAGCTAGTGTTTAAAGATTGCAGACAGAGAAAGCGCAAAGAAATGGGGAATTGAGATTTGGAAGATACCTATTTTAAGAGCGAGAGGAGGCCGGAAAAGCTTTTGAGAGGCAGATAATAAGATAGCCATTTTTCATTCCTCTCCATACAGCTGGAGTTCATGAAATTATTTAGAACGCTTTGGACATGGCATACGACCGCGCGCCGTAGAAAAAAGAATTCATTTGAATTTTCGATGCAGATTCTATAAGGCCTGGGGTTTATGAAAACGGAGTAAAACCTCGTATCAATCCTCATGTGGAAAGCACTTTAGGCATTAAAAAGTTCAAGATAGCTCTAAAATCACTTGTCAACACTGACGATAAAATTTAAAGGTCAAAAAATGATTCACTTGTCAACACCGACGATAAAATTTAAAGGTCAAAAAATGATTCTGGATATATGAATACTTATTTTTAAGGTGAAATGAACAGTCTTGATAATTTGTTACTACGTACACGGGTTTGAATTCTTTATTTTTTTCACAAAAAAAAAATTTGTCACGACTAAAATGATTGATTGTAATTTTAACTGAGTTTTGAGGTGAAGCATTACTTATTTTTGATAGGGTTGAAACCCTACCAAACTATTTTTTTTTATTTTTATATTAAAAAAATGGGTGGAGTAGCCCATCCCCAGCACATAAAATTTATTATAAAAAATTATAAATAACTCCCAAGATTAGAGTTTTTATGTAAGTTACCTCTCGCCAAACTTCTTTTCTCACTTTTTTCTCCAAAATATATTTTTTTCGCAAATACCTCTCAACCCAAAAAAAATAAAACAAAGTCTAAACTACTATGCCTTACTTTTACTCGTGCCTCTCTCTCCTCTTTCCCACGAAAAAGCCGTCCGACGTAGTGTAATGTCGGTCCAGTAAATAACAGCGGCGGTCCAGCACTGACAAAGACCGGTTCGACAATACGCTTATACGGTCCGGCACTGCCAAAGAGCGGTCTGATAATAGGCTCATGCGGTCCACCAATTGGTCCAAGGTGCGGTCTAGCAACGTCAAAGAGCAATCCGACACTTTTTTTTAGTTTAATGGGGTCCAACAATGTCAAAGAGCGGTCCGGCAGGCCACGTGAATGTCCAACCAAAATTAAATTTTTATGTACGCAAAAGAATATTTTCGTCAAAAAAATATTTCTTTTTACTTGGGGGTATTTGCTAGAAAAGTATATTTTAGGAAAAAATGAGAAAAAAGTTTGGTTGGGGAAACATGCATAGAAAATCTAGTCTTGGAGTTATTTGTAATTTTTTCAATTTATTATCTCCTCTAATCATGAAATTTAAAGTACAAAAAATGGTGTATATGGAGCATATCCATAAATAACTAAAATTTTTAAAAATATATGGTCTAGATAATGTATTACAAGATACTTTGCTTTTATGTATTGAAATCTTCTATTTATATATATATTTGAATATTTTATTAAGGTCAGAAAAATAAAACAATGTTGTTATATGGCTAACCTTTTACGATATAACAGGGCAACAACACGGGGGTAAAATGGTCAAAAGGGTCTTATTGCATGAATGAATTTATTCTCTGATGCAGTTTCTATAAGGCTTCGGCTTCATGAAAACAAAATAAAACCTCGTATTAATCCTCGTGGAACGCACTTTGGGTATTAGAAATCTTTAACATGGTTCTAAAATCACTTGCCATCATCGATCTTCAAGATGCTCTAAAATCACTTGCCATCATCGACGATAAAATTTAAAGCTTAGAAAAT
>NW_006494904.1:6445591-6479382 GCF_000471905.2 Amborella trichopoda
ACGCACCTGCAGAAGTACAATATACGCGCTCAAACCTTAAAATAAGGTGCGAGCTTTTTAAGCAAGCCTAAACCCTAAATTACATTTTGAAAGGATATCAAAAGTACACTAAAATTGAGGTATTTCGTCCTAAAACCTTTGAAAATAAGGTCGGCGCATGATCCCTCGGCTCGCGAAAATTTATCGGTCTTTCAAAAGGCTATAACTATGCACCCATACAAGAAAGAAACAGAGCCAATGTGGCTGGGAAATTCTCCGTAGACTGGTCATTCACAAAGCAAGAGGAATTGTGCTGCTACTTAGGTAAACTAAGCAACATAACATTTTAAAGGATTATTGATCCGACTCTTTAATAGTAAGGGTGGCAGTGGACCTCGACTCAACCCGGGACCTGCTAGGTACACCCGACACGGGTCCGGGTATGGGTCCAATATTTGGACCCGGCGGGTCTAAAACGTGAACCCAAACATTATTTGGGTTTGGGTCCGGTTGGACATAAATTGTTGGAGATCAAATACTTCAAGCTATATTCGTTTGAGTGTATTAAGGATAGTATACAAGAAGAAATTGTAATCACCTTTAGCACACCTCTGGAAACCAAGCCGTTGTACGGGTGGCTAAGGGCCCGTTGATTTCTGTGCCAAAGGAACTCTTCTCTCCTCAATTGAAATCTGAAGAGAGAGAGTATACTTTATCTAAAGAGCTTTGTTTGTTTACGGCACTGGTCCTCCTCTTTTTTCACTGCAAAGGGTTTGGTCGTGAGTGATGCGTGGTGCTTGTGACGGTTATCATCCCTTTTAGGATGCGCCCGTTGCCTTCGGCTATGGCAAAGGGAAGATAAAAAAAGAGTCGAAATCGTTTTGACCCACTGACCCTTTAGCGATAATAGTGGTGGACCCTGATGAATCCAATCTGGTGTTGGAAGCGAAGGAGATTCTGGATATGTTGCCTTCGCTGAAATCTCTGGTGGTTGATAATGGTGATGGTTTTGAGGATGTTTCATTCCAGCCCCCTGACCAAGCGTTGGTGATGAATCCCGAGCCATTACCTTTGCTAGCTCTCCCCTTGCCCTCTGAACCCTCGGCAATTCTACCTGAAGACCGAATGGATGATGTATCCTTGGTTCAAAAAATTCTTATTGATATGGGCATGGAGAAAACTCCCCTGAGGCTGGTTTTGAATGAGATTCGTAATCGTAGAAAGGCTAAAGAGACATTGAAGGCTTGGTCCTAGTCGATCAAAGACCAAGCTTCCTAGTCCTTCGAAGGGTGGCCCCAAACCTTTTAGACTGGAGCTGAGTTGGCTGGAGTCGAGGTGATTGATCTCATCAGGAGATTGTGGGCTAACACGTTGGTCTTAGGATCGATGGATTTCCAAATCCACAAAAAGTTGCTCATTTTGAAACATAAACTGTTGGAATGGAGAAAAGAGAATCACATGTTTTTTAGAGCTAAGATTGATGGTTTAGTTGCTGACATTGAAGTGTTTGACCAAAATATCCAAGAAAGTGGGGTTTTGATTGAACAGGTGGTGTTGGACCGTAGTCAAAAGGTTAAAGAGTTAGAGGAGGTGAGGAGAATGGAGGAGATGTACTAGAAACAAAGGTCCATGAATAAGTGGCTAAAAAACTATGATCCATGAATAAAAAAGCCATGATCTGTGGGTTAACTGACATCCAACCTACAAGCCTACTTTCAAGTACTTATAAAATTGCGAAAGTGTTAGCGGAGCGTCTTAAAAAGGTTCTTACCTCACTGATTTCTACATTACAATCTGCATTCATTCATGATCGTTAAATTACCGATAGTGTGTTGGTAGCTCAAGAATATATTCATTCACGTGTTGTAAGTAAGAGGTCGGGTGTACTCCTTAAACTAGATTCGGAAAAAGCTTATAACAAGGTTGAGTGGGGTGTACTTCTTGAAATTATGGATAAGATTGGGACTAGGTGGAGAAGTTGGATCTTTGGGTGTCTTTCTTCAATACATTTCTCTGTGCTTTTCAAGGGGAGCCCTATTGGTTTTTTTAGTACTTCGAGAGGATTCAATCAAGGAGACCCTCTTTCCCCGTTCCTATTTACTATCTATGTTGAATGTTTCAGCCTTATGCTGGCTAGAGTTGAAACTTGCGGTAATTTTAATGGATTTCAGATTGCTAACTCTATTATTGTTGTTTCGCATCTTCAATATGCAGACGATACCATTATTTTCTCTGATGCCGATAAAGATCAGTTAAGGAATGTGACATGATTCTTGGAAATTTGTGAAGTTGTTTTAGGCATTAAGGTTAACTTCCACAAGTCATCGCTGGTAGGGATCAACTGTCCAATGTCGATGGTCCAAGAGCTGGCCCTGGTCATGAGTTGCAAAGTTGAATCCTTTCCTATTACTTACTTGGGGTTACCTATCTCGGACTCCAAATTTTCCATTGCTCTTTGGGATAGGGTGATAGAAAGAATTCCGGTGAAATTGGACTTGTGGAAGTATAAATACCTTTTTTTGGGGGGCAGGGTTATTCTGCTTTGATCATGCTTAGCTAATCTTTCAGTTTACCAGATGTCTGTGATTGAAATTCCTGTTATGGTTGCTAAGAGGATTGAGCGAATGACGAGAGATTTTTCGTGGGGTTCAAATGGTGAAACCAGGAAATATCATCTGCTTAGATGGGATAGAGTCTGTACATCAAAAAGAAAGGAGGATTGGGTATAAGGAATGTAAGAAATTTCAATTTGGCATTATTATGTAAATGGTGGTGGAGAAGTACTCATCTAAAAGATCATCTTTGGTGTCAAGTGTTGGTAGCAAAGTATGGACTGGAAATGCATGGAACTAGGTCGAGAGGTGGTAGAGGAAGTAATGTTTCTTTTATTTGGAGGAGTATTTTCAGATGCAGGCCTATGCTTTCGGGATATTTGAGATGGATCCCAGGTAATGGTAGACAAATTATGCTTTGGCAGCACAAGTGGTTTGGGGACTATCCTTTAAAAGTGGCGTTTCCTGATTTGTACAATGTGGTTTCAATCCCATATATCATAATTTCAGAAGCAGTTGAAAGGAGAGGTAATAGATTATCGTGGAACATTCTCCTCATTTATAGACGCCTGAATAATGTTATTCTAACACAATGGTGTCGCTTGTTGGAATTATTGGACAAGGTCTACATTGCAAATAATGCTGATGATTTGCTGATTTCGAAAATTGAAAATAATGGGATATTTTCGATTAAGTCGTGTTACAATTTATTCTTTCATGACCGATGGAGGTGTTCTCCAAGTTTGGAAATGGTCAATCCCACATAAAGTGCATGTCTTCATTTGGTTAGTTGCCCAAGAGAAGATCTTAACGTTGGATAATCTCATTAAAAGGGGAAAATTTTTGCCGAACATATGTTTAGTATGTAGACAAGGATGGGGAATCAGTTAACCATCTCCTTCTCCATTGTCCGTTTTCCTCAAGGATCTGACATTGGCTAATGAATCTGGTGGGTATTTCCATTGTGCTACCACCGAATGTTCTTACTTGTGTCCACTAGTTCTCTCCCCCGTTCTTGCCTAAGGTGGGAAGTGAGATATGGAAGATTGCAAAGGGTGTTATCTTGTGGGAAATTTAGAAGGAAAGAAATATAAGGACTTTTGAAGGGGTTGTTTTCTCTTTTGATAATTTACTGCACTTAATTTAAGTGGCCATTTGGTCAAGTATCTCAGTTTCTAAGATAGGGAGGGGTATATCTAAAGTGGATGTAATGGTTAACCTTCCTAATTTATACCTTCTGGGTTTTCATAGATGCAAACCAAAAGGCCTTTGGGTGGCCCCTCCAATTGGCTGCATTAAGCTGAATTTCGATGGAAGCTCTTTTGGTAATCCGAGCCCTGCTAGTATTGGTAGCATGTTTCGAGATGCCGTTGGTTCTATCCTTTTCTCTTATGCATGTCTAATTGCAGTGGCTATGGCTAATATGGCAGAATTACGGGCTTAACTGAATGGGATTGAGATCTTTGTTGAGAGGAATATGGGCTCCTCGTGCTTGATTGAAGAGGATTCTCTGAATGTCATCCAATGGTGTACTTAAGAGCAATTAATTCTGTGGGAGCTACGCTCTTTTTGGTTGAAGATTTTAGATTTTTTTTCGGCTTTTTCTATTACTTTTTCCCATGTGAACAGGGAAGCTAATGTTATTGCTGATACATTAGCTAAGGGTGGTGTCTCCCTTGATTCCCTCTTAATTTCTAATGATATAATCTCGTTTGAATGAGCAATAAATATGTGATTGTCTTTAAAAAAAATCACATTTAGCTATTAAATGATAAATGAGAAAGTTTGAAATCTTATGGCAAGTGATTATGACTTTGATGCTAATAATATGGGTATATGATGATAAAAAAGAGCAAAAAAGAAAGAAAGAAGAAGAAGCTCATAGTGAGGGTGGCAATGGACTAGTTTAGACCAGGACCGACGGGTATGGGTCCAACTTTGGGACTAGACGGGTCGGGTCCGAGTCTAGCTGGAACAGACCCATTGCCACCCATATTTAATAACTATGTTTTAAAAATTGTTGATCTGGATGAGAATAGCCTGATTTGGATTGGCTTTTACGGACACTTCTAATTCCCTCAATCATTCAGGAACATGGAGGTAATTTGTTGGAATCAACCAGCTCTATCAGGAACCTGGCCAATCCGATCTCACTTTCGTTAATGTTATTGTTATTGTAATTGTTATTATTATAATTATAATTATCATTGTCATTATTATAGTTATTATTAGCTTTTTCATTTTTCATTTCTTATTGGCCGATTCTCTCAACTTGAACGGTGATTCACTGAACCGGGCCGGTTCACCTTGCCGGTCCAAGTTTTTGGACATTGCTTAGTAGCGTCACCTTCTAATTGCTTCAATTTCGTATATTTTAATTCAGACAATTTAAAATTAAATTCAAATTGAAGATATTAACAATAAAATCTTATCTTCTAAACCAGGTGAAAAAATCCCTAGTTTCTGGGAGGTTCTAGGAGATCATCGTAGAAACACACGTTCACAATCAACCACTTCATTTTAAAATATTCAAACCTCAATATTATTCCTTTGGGATCATCCAACCAATTTATTCTAAATTTGAAGTTAAATTCCAACCTTAATATTACTTCTGATTTCCATGTAGCCAAGAGAAAATAACCCAACATGAAAATCAAATCGTTATGAAGTTTTAATAATCATAAAATTTCCTTAAAATGCAAATTATTTCTCAGCAACCAGGTCACGCCCTAAGATGCTAATAACTCACCTTTTTTATTTTTAGTAACCATTTTTAATTTGGGGCATTAAAAAGGGCCTGTGTCATCTCTAAACTATTTAACAATTAACCTTTTCTTTATCAAGAGCTACTCATATTTTAAGTGTTTGAAAAAGTGTATTTAGGTTTTAATATTTCGAAGAAGCACAAGATCTAGATAGTTAAATTGCTTGTTTTTTTTATATTTCAATTTCTCTTGTATATCCTGTATATATATGATTAAACAGATTTTCTCTGTCATTTTCATCAGTTCATGGTTAACATCCATGTTTGTATATGCTTCATTTTCTTTTTAATTTTCTTTGCATTGAGAGTAAGCATACTCTTTGGAGTTGGACCTTTGCCTATTTACTTTGTTAATTAATATAAAGATTTTTTTCACCTAAAGGCCTCTTTTATGCTTTGGCGCCATGGGTGTTTGCTTTAGCAATCCTGAAGGTTCAATAACAGCTTCAAAAAGTTCAGGTATGTCTTTTGTTCTTGAATTTTTTGTTTTATTTTGTGTACCTTATTATGTTTTATTGCTGAAATGTGAATTTAGTGATATATATGATGAAAGGCACTATCTTCTATGATTTCTCTTCTTGTCCTTTTTCTAGTATTTGGATGGTCTGGCTGTGAATGGTGAATCGATGAAAATGGCTAAAACAGGAAAAAAAAAAAAAGAAAAAAAAAAGAAAGAAAAATGCCTCAGTTATACATAGATAATGATACTTGTGACAAATTCTTAGAAAAGAAGGCTTACTAACAAAAAATATATATTTTTTTGTATTTATTTATTTTTATATCAAGGGGTTAGAGATATGATATAGAAATGGCAAAATCTATGAATAAAATATGTGTTGCTCATATGTAAAGAATATTTTAAGTTAGAAAAATTTCCACAGTAACAAGCAAAAAAATGAAAAAAAGAGTAGTTTTTATATTAAATTGAAAACCAAAAAGACACAAAATTCTTGCTTCCTTTTCTTATTATTTATTTATTTATTTTTGCGTGAGGTTTGTATAAGGCGTTGTCCTTACACTCTAGAAGTAAGGCTTACCTCTAAAATTTGTTTGGAGATGCAATTTGAGTGTTTGGAACCTTACATTATTGTGCTATTCATGCTTCCTTTTCTTATTATTTATCTATTTATTTTTGGGTGAGGTTTGTATAGAAGTAAGGCTTATCTCTAAATTTTTTTTTGAGATGTAATTCTTTTTTTTTTGGGTAAGTCCAAAAAGGGTAAGTCAGTGGGATTTGGGACCCTATCCTTTTAGTGAGAATGGAGTTAGAGACAAAGTGTAAAGAATAATCAGACCTTATGATGGCTTCAAAATATAATTTTATTCTTTGTTATAAAATTTAAAATTTTAAAAATGGTACAGATCTTACTGATCTATAAACATTTGAAAATCTTGAAAAAAGAAGGTTTAGATAATTTGTTACACGATGCACTATCTTGAGGGTTTGAAATTCCTTTTTCCCTTCATTCCCGTACATCTTGATATTGATATGATCAATTAGAGGGTTCTCTAACATTGGGACGCACTCTTCTAGAGGAATTTTTGAGGTGCACCTTACTTCAATTGTATAAATTTGCAATTTTATAGAAACTTTTTCCTGAGAGAAAAAAAATAAAGTATGATCTATATGGTCATAATAATAACAATGGCAATGTGGTTTATCACACCTTCCAACCCATTGATGAGATGGTGATAGCCTCATGTTCATGTTGTGAATATGACCATGTGTGTCAAAGATCTAAAAATTATGGCTCCGACCTCGATTGCCTGAGTCGGCTTCAGGTTGGTAGCCAGGGCATTTCCGGCCAAGAAACCCAGAGCACCCAAGTGCGCAGAATTTTTCATGTGATTTCAATTTCTCTTAAAACAATAATTTAGTCCGACCGGGACATGCCCGAGCTGGACTGTAGGGACTTAGGCTTTGACCCCAAGTCTGTGTTTTGATATCACTGGAGCAGGTTATACATGGATCTGCAGCTCATGCATGAAACCAGTCTAGGCTATTGCAAAGGATGGTCCTAACTTGAGCTTGCCCACTCAAAAGAGTGGGAGATTAACCCATCATAGTGACATTGTTGGATCTTTGTTTGTTTTAGAGAGAGAAGACCTTGTTTCTCCTATCTATAGAACATTATCCTTATCTTAGTACTCGGCATGCCCTCAAGTTTCATAACTTTCACTCTGTTTTAATGGCCTATTTCTGGTTTTTAGTGCCATAAATTAACTCCATCGGTATCAACATTGTTCCCTTTCAATATTAACATTGTTTCCTTTCTCTTACTAGAGGGTTTTCCTTTCATACCAAGTCTTCCTCCTCCCCGTCCTGAGGGCGAAATACTAGCACACTGCAACTTACTGCAATTTACTTATGACCAACTCAAAAGAGCCACTGTAGACTTTGATTCTAAAAACTTTCTTGGTCAAGGTGGATTTGGAAGTGTTTATAAGGGATGGATCAATGGCCAGCCAATTGCTGTGAAGAACCTCAGTGTGTATTTGGCAATGGGCGAGGAGCAGTGGCATGTAGGTCTCGATGCTTCTTCTATTTTTGTTTCCTGTTACTTTTCATGTACCTTTTTGTTAGTGAAGTAACTATTGAGAAAATTAACCAGTTTTGTTCTTAATGGTTGCAGAATGAGCTTGACTTTCTCAGTCGACTTCATCACAAGAATCTGATAAGGCTTATCGGATACTGTTCGGAGGGCCATAAGATGCTCTTAGTATATGAATTCATGTCTAATGGCAGTTTGCATGATCACCTTTTCAAAAGTAAGCATGTCCATGGTTCTCAACATCATGGTAATAAGAGAGAGATCATCAAACACATTTTTTGATAAGATCTTTGAGTTATTGAAGTCTGCTATGTCTTGCAGTTCAACTGGGAACTCTCCCTTGGAATATACGCCTCAAAATCGCTCTTGGAGCTGCTAGGGGACTCAATTACATGCATGAGCCTACGAAGAACATTGTGTTTCGGGATTTCAAGTCTGCTAACATTCTTTTAGATGGAGTGAGTTATCAAACAGAGAAAAAAACAATGTCATTTCATCAGTAGCTTCATCTTTAAATACTTCGACCTTCATATTTCATCTCTATATAAATAGCTGACTTTTCAGATAGGGTTGATGAATACTTCTTTTGGTTTTTGAATCAGAACTTCAATGCAAAGCTATCGGATTTTGGATGGGCAAGGGATGGGCCTGCAAGTGATAGAACACATGTCTCAACCCGAGCTATTGGAACTCTGGGTTACGCAGCTCCAGAATACCATTTGAATGGTATGCTTCTTTTCAATGCTGCAGTTTCATTTGCAGGGCGATTGATGCATGGGAAAAAGATTCATAGTTTGTCTCTCTTCACTTATTATTCCTTTCTCTTGTAATGGATGAAAGGAAGCATCTTTAGTGATTCAAAGGCCTAGTAATAATCTATTGGGACCCAACAACATTAAAAAAGTTGGAGACTTGGCTTGGCTTTGATGTCCTGGCGAGTCCTCAGGCAAAACTTTGGGACTCACCCCAAGTCTCCTATTTTTTAAGAAAGTAATAATTTATTGTAAAAAAAACCTGGTTAGAATCGGGACTCGCCCTGAGTTGGAATAGGTGATCCCAGCTCGGGACCTAGGAAGTCCCAGCCTAAGCCCATGTTTGTAAACACTGGGATCCATTACACAGGACATAACCTTAATGGAGGTCCCATTCTCTTTCCCCAACACCCAATGCGCTATTGTCATAATCCACTGGTTATAGCATACCCGTTAATTCTATGGGAAAACACACCATGAGTGCACTACATTATTAAGACAGTGCACCATACCCTCCCAAACCTTCAGATGTACAAATCAACGACTGGTATGTGTGGTCCCTCCGCTCGACTTCACTTTGACCATTAGAACAACACACCCCGGCTGTTGCTTCCCTCATCTGACGACCAGGAGGGAGCATATTATTTTAGGAAAAATAATGCACTGATTGTATATGATCCCTATATATAATGCTACTGAATAACTTTAGAATTTTCATAGTTGATCAAGTGTGCACACAGCTCTTTCACACACATACACGTCAATATTTAATAATCATAATTATTTTTTTGGGCAGTTCAGCAGTAGGATTTAACTTGTGACAGTGAAACAATGATAAATTGTACTCATCTGCTGATAATTCTTTCAGCAAGTTTCTAACAAATCTCATGATTTGGCAAGATAGGTCACCTGTCCCATAGGTGTGATGTGTACAGCTTTGGCGTGATGTTGCTCGAGCTCCTCACAGGACAACTTGCCCATGTTGCTGAGAGAAAGGAGACATACCTAGTGGAGTGGACCAAGAGTGAATTGAAGAGAAACAAGAAGCTCAACAGGATCATGGACCCAAGGCTTAAGGACAAATTCCCGGAGAAAGAGGCCTATAGATTAGCCACAGTGGCCATTCATTGCGTCCATGAAGAACCTGATAAACGCCCCACCATGGAAATTGTCGTCATCGCCTTGGAAGAGATAGTGCTTCCATCCGGAAACTAGAGGAGCCATTAAGGCTTGCCATGAGATGTGCCTTTTGTCTCTTTTCCTTCCAATAAAATTTCAGTTTTCCTTCTAGTGCTGAACTTTTGTTGTTCGTTTTGCTCTATTATCTTTGGAGATGGTTACCGATAAGTTTCAGTTTATGTTTGGGATTGTATACAATGAATTGGCTAATTTTCAAGCACATCAAGCTCTTAAATATAAAATCGGATGGCTAGGGTGTATCATTTACTGGAACAAAGTCTGAGCAAAATTTACTCAAGACTCAACCAAAGACGAACTCCTAGCTGTCCAATGTCACTTCTAATGATTAGGGATGATTGCAACTTTTCTATACCAAAAGTAAACCGTCATATTACATACTTTCCTTCCATACAATTATTTGTTTTTTCTTTTTCTTTGGACAGGTGCAATGGTCTTCAAAATTTCCCAATTTTGGCAAATTCAATCTTACATAGACTGGTAAGCTGGTTGGTTTCTTTGAGCGACTTTAAGCTTCTTATGAAAGCCCCACTCATGTTTGATTGTATCATAGTTCCCTGGTTTTCACATCTATGCTTCCTCTTCTTTTTCAACAATAAAATATGTCCTGCTGAAGTATTTCCTTGCTTATTACGTGACATCATTTCTAAACTCATATTTTTATTTCAGTTATTTCTCTCTGTGGTTCTTTTAATTAATTATCACCGATAGAATGAGATTTGATCCCATATGCTATAGATTTGAAGGACTACATCTCAGGAATTAATTTCTCCTCAATTATATGACTACATTATTGTTTATTTCAAAATCCCACGTCAAAATTTCCCTAAATTCATTGATTCCATTGTGAATTACTAAATATTAGGGGATGAGAAATTCTTATCAATTACCTGACTACATTATTGCTTCTTTCCAAATCCCAGGCCAATATTTCTTTGTGCTCATTGCTCCAAAAAAAAATTAAAAAAGCACTCCATTCTTTGCCTCATCCCTATGTTGGTGTATATATCCGATGTGTATTAAGTGTCTTGGTCTAATAAGGGTGGGGACTTTAAACTTTTCTTTAACTTATCTCAAGCCCAAGTGAAAAAGGTGGATTGTGTTAGTTAGGCAACCAACGTAAAACTTTGAGACTTGTGGCCTCACTGAAGTTTTGATCATTGATGGAGCAAAATGACGGACCAAGATTTATGTAGTCAACCCAATGACGATGATGTATAAAAATGTCTAGAACTTCGGTAGAGAAAAGCCAATATTGTAAGACACATCTGCAAAACTATTCTTTTATTAAGAAATAAACTTTTGTTAGATGTATAATAATATAACAAATGGTTCGTATTATGCTTTAAGGAGGTTAGACATAGTAGCATACCACAGAAACGCAGCAGAGGAGTCTTGAGTTCAAACCCCACCATTGTGCTTTTATGTATTTATTGGATATTCCTGTGTATCGAAGCATTGAAAAAGTGTCCAGGTACAACACAAGTCGACCCATGAAACTTCGCAAGAATGAACCGACTTGGCAACATAGTGTCTCATCTATGTTTCAATTTCTCAGCACCATAAATGCACCATATTCAACTCCTCGACATATTCAATCTATATTTTTACTGCATGCTTAAAAACCACTCAGGTTTTAAATGATTATTCAAGCATTAATTTTACCACTATACAAAATGCACTAGGAAGGCTACAAATAGCATAGCATACTGACCCCACCATCCACCATCTCTCATCAAGGACAGAGTTGAGATGATCTTCACCTTTGCTGGAAGCGCAATATCAGTCATCAAGGGAAGGTGCAAATCATCTCTGCCTTCCATCGCCAATGATGGATGGCAGATTAGGGTACATATGGTGGCACACTGTTGACATGTGTATAGTATATCATACAGGCACACAGCAGTGTATACTTTCCCCTTATGGAATTGTTGGAAACCTGTAATATCTCAGGAACTTACCGAAGAAGAAAATTTTTCTCAGTTGTTACAATCCAAGAGAACTGTTTCTAGCTATTTTTTTGTTGAAGTATTGTATACAGGCTTTGCCAGCATTCTAATATTGTACTAGCTACAGATTCTAATTGCCATTTTCTTCAATTTGAACTGTGATTTCTTCCTTCATGTCTAGATCGATTTCCTGTCAACTCAAAAAAAGAGTTAAGCTAACTCCAACTATCACCATCATTGCAGAATTCCCAGATTATGGCCAAAGCATTTCTTGTATCCTTTCATTTCCAAGTATTTCCACATAGAATGTTTCAAGAAACACAACCACAAAAATACAGTTTCCTTTTCTTTTCAAACTTGAAATATAAACCAACACAAACTGTACTACCTGACCACACCAAGAGGTAAAGTTCCACAAGCAAAAAGAAAAAAGAAAAAAAGAAAAAAAGAAAAGAGAAATGGTGGACACCATGTTGACTGCTAATTCTCAATAACCAGAGCACTCACAAATGTCAGAGAATTGGAATGTGCTTGATAAGTATTTTTAATCGAGTTAATGGGTGGTTGCTGTCTTCTTGAAATCAATCTTGTCAACCTTAACTTCTCCGTCAATGAGTTCATAAACATACACCACAACCCTAAGGCCATCGATATCCATGAGAACAAAGCTGGGGTTCACATCATATGTAATTGAGCTATAAGCCCCAGTAGCTGAACCCGGATTTATAACTACTCCTCCCTCATGCTTGTAAGCCTTGAATTGATGAGTATGACCAGTAACTAGGATATCAACATCCAGCTGTCTTTGGAGCATGGCTAAGGAGTCTAGGTCTCCCCATGGAATAACCTTCGAAAAATTGTCAAACAAGGTGTCTCAGTAAACAGCAACTAAACTATAAAAGATCAGAAAGAACAGCAGGGAAAAAAGGCCATGAAATTTTGTTTTCGGAATAATACCATAGTCCAGTCGACTGCCGATACATTAATTGGTACTCCAAGGCCATAGCCAGTCAGTTCCAACTGAAGGATGGTAAGAGACTTATTGTGCCTGGGTGAATGTCCTTATGGACCCTACCCAACATAATCTCCAACCATCATTAGTAGGAACAAATGGTGAATATACTGTAGTTCGTTGGACAATGGAAAGCTTTCCTTTGTTATGTAGTAAGGAAAATACACAAAACAGGGACGCTTCTGGAGAATTACTCCAGATATGTCTAAACTATGCATGCTAACTAAACAGACCATGAAAATTAAAACATTAAAATTCCTATGAAGATAATAGAAGAGAAAAAACAGCCTCCATTTCCAAGAGATTAGAGAGGTGTTCACCCATGGTTACATGTTTAAATACAAGTTGTCGAGAACGATAAGGAGATAAAACACAAACCCAATCTCCCTTATGTCAGGAAAGAATTTGAGATTAGAAATGTGTCAAACTACCCTTGAAACACATCCAAAATCCCTAGTAACAACATGATGCAACAAAAGGACCACATGACATATCAATTAGAATAAAAAGAAAAAAGAAAAAAAGAAAAAGAAGAAAAAGAAGAAGAAGAAGATAACCTGACATATGACATGGCACAAGAAAGAGACATGTTGTACAGCAATGTTAGTTTGATTTTACAATCCAAGAGGAAGTAAGCAACACTCGAGGAACATCTCTGTCCAATGTCTTGTTTATAATAACCTTATCAACATTAATATAGCTGCACTCTTAATAGCACCGTAGCCACATAAACATAATCAATAATTTGGAAGATAAAAACTGGAACTTTAACTTTCTCAAAAGTTAACAAAAGATTGGCAAAAAATTGAGAAAAAATTAGCCTAAAAACCAGAAAATTCTCAAAGTGAAAATTTGATTGAACTCGGAAAAACTTGGAATAATGTTAGTTAGATAAATATATATTATAAAGAGACAAGTATAAGGCATGTAAATAGTGATAGCTTTCTGGAAGAGCATTGAGACAGGAAAAGCCACAAAAGGAGCCCAAGATTTCTCTTTCATATGAAGAAAAAACCATGAAAATTGAGTGCTTTTCCTAAAAATTAACAAGAACGGTAAACTCCTAAGTCCAAACAATAGTACCATGTTTTTTCCTAACAAAAAGTAAAAGCAAGTAATATGCAAAGGATGATTTAACAATTTGAATCCTTGTACTAATACAATATTATACACTATAATTTCCTTTCTAAAAAGAAAGCATCCTTAAAAGGGAGCCAAATCTTAAGAATAAAATTTTAAAAACATAAAATTTTAAAAACTATCCAGCCTAAAATCCAGTAATAAATTGTTATAAGATATTTAACCCTTTTCAAGAGAATGTATGCAGTTAATGATCAAAGTTACTAAAGACTCATTGAACCCCCCATTCTCAGGGTTATAAAAACTGAAAAATTGCCAAATACTAGCCTATGTGAGTCTGAGGCTATTTTTTTAGATTTAGCTTGCCGACTTCTCTATCAGTGAGCACTTGGCAGGTAATTCATGAACTAGCTCATTCCTGTTACAACGAACAGGGTAAATGGCCAATAAGGCACTGACCTCGAGTTGGCATGACATGAATGCCATTAGGTAACTTGCCCACCTCTACAAGAAACCAGTCAGAAGTATGAAAGACACATGCTTAAGGTTGAGCATCATGCTGTCATCACATGCATCAAAGTATCACCTCGCTGGTGCAATTTATAGACAACAATTATAGGTAAGATAAATGAAAATATAAATTCTCAAAACAAATGAAAATATAACACCTTTTACATGAAAGTAAAGGTCTTGATGCCAGTCCAAGGTTAGCATAGTAATTTATTATCATAGTCTAATTATGGAGTAGCAACGTATTCTTTGCAAATCTAACACTAAGGATGGCAATAAACCCTAAAATTAGATGCCAGAACTATGGTGAGATTATAATACATAAATATTGAAAATGCTCAGACTTACTAAAGATATTGTGGGTTCATAACCTATAATGTAAGTACAAGGTTTACATCCTCTGTTGAAACCATCCATATAAAATTCACAAAAGTCAGCTAATCAATTCCTTTTAGAGCAGTGAAAATTGAGAAAGTTATGGACTCAGTCACATGAATGGGATAGTCAGCTAAGTTAGTCATATTCAGATGAGCTAGATGACTTGGAACAAGCCTATTTCAAAAGGTTATAGCACTACTGTTAAAAGTGACAGATAACTATCACCATCTTTCTAAGTAATTTGTAATTGAAATACACAAGGACTAGCACTGCAAGATTTTCAGTGAAATTGCATGATGCCTAAGAAAGAGAAGATGAGATTAAGCAAACCTGATGCCCATGGCAAAGTCCAAGTTTGAACTGACCGATTGTCAGTGTCTTGGTCTCTGGGTAGCGAGCATCCTCATCATATTCACCTCGAGTGATGTGCAGGTCCGGGCAAAGGCTCTTTAAGTAATCATGAACTTCCTACACATGCAAAGGCACATGACAAAAAGTATTACAAATAGACGTTTAACATTCACAATGCTCTGAGACTTAAAGAAGAAGCAAAGACACCCTTTTCCTTTGTATTAAAGAAAACAACGACACTTAGAAATATTGTAGGAGGGGTAATAACATGAAATTTTTCCTTTAAATCTTAGAATGTACTATGAATTAGAGGCATTTAAGGACC
Source organism: Amborella trichopoda (assembly GCF_000471905.2). Next base: position 6,460,993 of record NW_006494904.1, read on the forward strand.
CATAGTGAAGCATTCTTTACAAACAAACGACTAAAACTCACATTTCAATTAAAGCCAATGCCAAATGAAAAGACTATCAAATCTATACAAGGTTCTCAGAAAGCAGATTGCTGAACTATTGTTACCATTCATCCACAAGAGTAGACTTTTTATTTGAAATCACAACCAACAATATTATCATCATCATTAGAGCCTTTTCCCAACTATTTGGGGTCAGCTACATGAATACTAAAGTCCACTATTCTGCTCTATCAAGGGTCATACCTTTAGTGATGCTATAAATCCCCATATATTTTCTTACTACTTTGAACTATGTCCTTTTGGGCCTACCCCTTACCCTTTTTTAGCCTTCCACTTGAACCAACTTGCACCTCCTAACAGGTGCCGTACTAAGATTGCATTGCACATGGCCAGCCTAGCTAAGTCTACTTTCTTTCATCTTATCACTTATTGGAGTCACACCTAAGTTCTCCTGAATGTATTCATTTCGAATTCTATCTCTTCTCGTCTTGCCACTCATGCATCTCAACATCATCATCTCTATACTCATCCTATGAATATGTTGTTTCTTGACAGCTCAATATTCTCATAAAGTATAGCTGGTCTCTCAGTTGTCCTATGGAACTTCCCCTTCAGCTTTATTAGTATGCGGTAATCACATAAACCTCCGATTGCACATCTCCATTTTGCCCACCCAACTCTAATTCTATGCGCGACATCTTCCTCAATCTCTCCATTTTCCTGAATTATCGACCCAAGATATTGAAAGTGCGCTCTTTTTGGTATTTCTTAGTTGTCCTTCTCAACTACTTCCTCATTTCTACTCCTAATACTATTAACCTTGCATTCCATACGCCCTGTCTTAGTCCGGCTAATTTTAAAACCTTTATTGTAGAGCATCCCTCCAAAGTTCTAACTTTGTGTTGACGCGGCTTCAGGTCTCATCAATCAATAACTATTGCATCTGCAAACAACATAGACCACAAGACCTCTTCTTGAAAGTGCCTAATTAAGTCGTCTATAACTAAGACAAAGAGGTATGGGCTCAACACTGACCTCTGATATAGATCTACTGTCACTAAAATCTCACTCGTCGACAATCTTAAATTCTTGAAAGTGATCTTGCCAATCTTTCTTTCTTGACAAAATGCCAAACTAGAAAAATAATAAAAAAGCACCCATAGCCTAAAACTAAACATGAATAAATTTAAAATAAGGGTATGATGAAGAAGACTTGGCCTCATGTTATAGTACTGCTCTTCAGCTAACTCAAAAACAAAAACAAAAATAAAAAGCTTTTTAAAGTAATGCAAGTTTAACACGAGATGAAATGCCAAAAAAATTACACAGTATGAAACTCACAAAAGTTGTTATATAGATTGAATTATTTCTTATATAATTTAGCTTTCGAGTTCCTTGACAGCAACCAACAAGGGAAATTCAGGAAATCTACATGAGTTCTTTTGAGTTATTAATGTACAATTTCCTACTTTCCTCTTCTAATGTGGTGGTTGTCAAACATAGCTTGATAATTCAAAAAATGGAATAATCATAAATTCAGAAGACACCAATTACAGACAAGTATTTCTATCTAAAGACTAATTCCCAAATAAAACTGAAGATCTTAAAGGAAACAAGAAGAAAACATAAGCATATTCAACAGGCGCATGAGCTAAAAATGAAGAATTTAAACCCATAACGAAAGCATGGGAATCAATGAAAAAAATAAATCTGAATGTGTGATTGAGAAGTAAAAAACTGAAAATGCGAAAGAGGTTTGACCTTGATGCAGAGGTTTCCAGGGCTAATTATGTGCTGTATTTTCCCAGGAACGAGCATAGACTTGAATTTTGCAGGCAAATCAGGTGCCCTATGAGGAATATGAAGATCACCTAGCGCTAAGACCAAAACCATCGTTTCTGTGATCAAATCACCTCAAACCCCAATCATCTTCAAATTCTGCCAAAAAAAAGGTAAAATGATCACCAAAAAGAATGTAGACGATTTTTATCGTACTGAGAATCAGGGCAAGCGCTAAATTCGACGATTCAGTTCGAGAAGCTCACTTTACCAGATAATAACAAGTTGTTACTCAGAAAGAAATTTAGGGTTTTCAACTCAGAGTAAATGAAAATTACTTTCAATATAGGGTTTTATAAGCAGCCAGAGAAACATTGGAAACTAGGGTTTCATGATCCATACCTGTAATTGTTGATGGAGCTCGAATGTAGAGGGAGAGAGCCCCAAGTTTAATACAGTAATTGCAGGAGGAGGGGATAACTTGGATGGAAATGTAGAGAGAGAAAACCCTAGTTAAGGCAATTGAATATGGAAGTGAAATATTTTGCAGGGAAGAGAGAGTGAGAGAGAGAGAGCTCCCGGTTAGATTATTTAGAGCGGAACCTGAAACTCAATATCTAGTTTTCTCTAAATTGCAAAATGACCCTCGACTTAGTGGACGATGACGAAAATATCCCTCATCCTTTATTACATTGTTTTGCATAGCATGTAAAACTAAAAAATTTATTAAACTCTAAAAACGAAAATTCTTAGGACAGTTTAAGAATCTATTTTCATATTTAATTATATAAAATTTTAAACACTAAAAACGATTTAACTCAAGTACATTTATAAACACATAAAATTCTTGAAAATTGATTGTCCAGACAATGTGTCGCAAGATACACTTTTTTTGGGTGTCTAAATATTTTCTTCTTTCCATGATCATACATCTTAATGTTGAAATGATCAATTAGAAGGTTTTCCAATATCAAAACAACATTTTATAATGGATTTTTGAGGTGAACTTTAATTCTATATTTTAAAGTTGCAACCTTATATCATTTTTTTAATTATACACTTAGTAAAATTTCAGAAATTTAAGGTGCACTTTAATTCTACATTTTAAGGTTGTAACTTTTTATCATTTTTTTAATTATATACTTAGTAAATTTTCAGAGATTTAATGAGAAAACTATTTGATATTTATTTTTTTAATTAAGTTCATAAATCTTGTCAAAAGTCATGTGATTATGAATTAGAATAGTTGAAAAGGGATAAATTGTCAAATAATTAATGACATATTTTGACAAATTCACGTAAATTTATGTTATTTATATCTTGTCATGGCAAACTTTGGTGCTGATAATAGCTCTACTAATATCTTGGTAAGATGATTTTATCGTCTCACTTTGAGGCTTCTCATTATTATTAGTAGGATATTTTTTTGATAAAGATACCGTGTACAATCTGAAAGCAGAATCAACAACATACGTTTAAAAAGAAATATGACACTCAAAATAGTTTTAAGACCATGAATATGGCAAACCAAGCAGGCTCATAATTTAGCTATCCCACAAGTAGGGCTAAACTACTAAAATGCTTTTGAATTGTTCTGGAAAACCACCTATTCTAGATTTTAAAACCCAAGACAGTGTCGTCAACTAACACAAACTGCATCAATGAAGTAAAATGACATAATTATCCCAACTTGTTCTAGATTCCAAACCATCATACAAGGTATGGGAGACGTTCTAACTTTGGAAAATGGAACATCATCTGGCTTGAGCCCAACAACTTTATTTTGAGCATTAAAAAAAAAAGTGTATACAATAAAATCATTTACTTTTGATACAAAAAAATCATAATTACTTACAACCATCTGTTGTGAAATTTGATAAGTTGGATGTATCACAAAGTTTAAGAAATTTTATGTTGAATGAAATGATTTGTTTAAAATAATCACCTTCTTGATAAGCTGGGCACTCTGATCATGATGATTTCACAATTTCTATGACATTCTCTCCCTCTTGATTGTTCAAAAGTCTATGATCTTCCTTGGTTCTATGCACATCTCCATTTTCCCACCAACCAAAGTGCATGGAAGCACGTTAGATGAGGTGTTTCTCATAAGGAGAACTCCATATAACTAAAACCAGCTTCACACAGATCCACAGGAGATACCATTTGAATACAAAGCTTGAAAGGCAGCCCAAATTTGAGAGAAATTTTCGAGAAAAAATGGCAGACCCAATGGAAAACAAGAAAGAAATCAAGATCCCAAAACACCTTCCATGAAAGCCAAACCATAAAGAAATCAACATTCCAAAACAGCTGAAACACACAAATCCATGAAAGGTAAACAAGAAAGAAACCAAGATCCCGAAACACCTTCTGAAACACATTGCAATATACATGTAGATCAAAAAACTCTCCAACAATAGGACGAATCCCATCCTAAAAAATGGAACAAAAAGTCAAACAGTTTCGCCCACAATGCGCACACTGAAATTTTCTACGGTGCTTCAATATCATCCTAGCCATCACTCGATAAATAATGGACAGGCCAGATGTGTCGTTCCTCCACTCTCCATTATTAGGAAACTTCGTTGTGTGCATTGAATACCATTACAACTCAAAAAATATACAAGATAAAAGAGGGCACAAGAATCTGAACCACCCAACCTCACCCCACTCGCGTGGGCAACCGGTGGGCTGGGAGAGGCGACCTACGTGGGCTAGGTGAAGGTGGATGGGGGTTCCGTGTCCTTTGACCATGATGGTTTGATGGTTGCTTGGGCTTTGAGCTATCCTTCGATGAAGATTGTTGGATTTGTTCAAGAGTATCAAGGACCTCAGCCATAAGGGGTCGGCTCTTGGCATCAGAATTGAGGCATCGGAGAGCAAGGGTAGCTGCTGCAAGGGCACCCTTTTGTGAGTATTGGCCCTCAAGCCTTGTATCCATAATTCGAAAGATCTTCCGCCTGTCATTAAGTTGGGGGCCAGCCCAATCGACTAAGTTTTGCTCAATCCCGGGTTTTAACTTGTCAAGGGCTCGTCGCCCAGTGAGTAGCTCAAGTAGTACGACCCCAAAGCTGTACACGTCACTCCTTGTGGTCAGACGGCCTGGTTTTGACAAAAGTCAAGATTTCAGTAGAGAGAGAGAGAGAAAGAGAGAATGAAAGAGAGAGAGAGAGAGATTCATATATCTTGGCACTTCCAATTATGAAATAAAGACACTTATGAGTTTCATACTATCAGGTGTTTTGGTCATTTGGTGGAAGTGAGACATCATCTAAACTGGCATTCTCCCATTGATGTTTAAGAAAATTAGGACCAGTACCAGGCTGGTCATAGCATGCCCGGGTGAGGCACCAGCTTGTCCCATTGCCACAAATAAGGGCCACAAGTTGGGCTGGGCCATGGCATGGATGCATAGTCTGAGACTAGTCCTATTAAACATCCAGGCCAGGGATGCAGTGCTCTCAGACCCCATAACATGGCCTGGGCAAGTTCTTCCCAGGTTGGGTCTCCCAGTATGTTGCCAGACCTAGAAAGTACTACAGAAAGTGATGGACCAAAATAAGAGAAAGGATACGACAGGGAAGAAAGTGCTTGCTGAACTTTATACACAAATCCAAAATAAGGTTTTTTGACAGAAGAGAGTTCAAGAGGAAACTAGCCATTCTAAATAACATAAGTTGACATGTGGGCGCAGTTATGGATCCATGGACATACTTAAAACACCAATACATGGATGCATTCCAAATTATGCACAACAATGAAGAGATGGTGTGACCCAATATTGGTTGCATATCCTGATGTGGTGGGTTTCACTCACTCTTCATCACCATCCACCATTTCTATGGACTGATAATTCAATGCACTGCGAATTTTCAAGTCCATTGAATTATGATATAAATTACATCCGCTTTCATAGATATCAAAGCTCTCCTCACAGAAAGCACCAATGTGCCTTCAATATACTAAAAGAATGGAAAAGTAAAGAAGAAAATCAAATACAAGGCCCATACATCAAATAACCACACAAAGGAGTCCCTAATATAGAAAAGTAACACACCTGTAGCAACATATTCTGGAGCTGCATAGCCATAAGTACCAACAACCTGAGTTGATACATGTGTATTATCGCCAGTAGGCCCATCCTTAGCCAATCCAAAGTCCGATAGCTTTGAATTGAAATCCTGACTCAAAGAATACTCACATAAGTTTGAAAATCAAATTGAAAAAAATGTATATTATCATAATATTTGAAGCTAAGGAGACCCATTTCATTTGACATACGGTATCCAAAAGAATATTTGAGGCCTTAAAATCCCGATATATGACTTGGGTGGGAGAATTGTGCAAAAATGCAAGTCCCCGAGCAGCTCCCACAGCGACTTTAATGCGTATAGCCCAAGAGAGAGGCTGCGGCCCCCCTGTAAGAGACAAAGACTTGAAGGATCCATACTAGAAGTGGGCATACAAATATGCAAGTAGAATTGGTGGATCTTTAATGATATGAGAAAGAAACGTGATTACAAAAGAAAATAATCCGTTAAATATGTGTTTTCTGTTGAACTACTATGTGTTTTCCATTTCGAAACCCATTTTAACAACATGAAAAGATCAAACTTCATCATAAAGAACAAGGGGGAGCGAGAGAGAGAGAGAGAGAGAGAGAGAGAGAGAGAGAGAGAGATGAGTTAGTAAGTCATCAACTAAAACAGATCTAATCTTCATGAATGGCGACTATATGACTCTGCTGGCAAGGACATTCTGCGGAACCCCAAGGGGTCTTGCTACATGGTCTGTTTGGTATTTAAAGTCACCCTGAGTAAAACAAGATTAGGCATGAGGAATGAAGTTACCTATATTGTCGTTATTTGTTTCTGGAAACCAAACTTGATTCAAGTTCAAAATAGTTATAATAGAGAACCTTGTTTGTGTAGGGGAATATAGTTCAAGAATTTACCAAAATAGTTGGGAAGGCCCAAAAGAACGTGGTTTGAAGTAGTCCGAAAAGCTATGGGGACTTATGACATCACTAAGGGTATGGCATTTAATAGAGTAGAATGACGGACCCGGATTGGTATAGCCGACCCCAATTAATTGGGAAAAGGCTATGATGATGATGATGATGAATTTACCAAAATAGTTCTGTAGCTGCTCCAAAAGCAGGTGGTATATTTCTGAGGCCCTAGCGTTCATGATCCGTAAATAAAAGGACTTTATATTATGATATCATCTATAGTTCACAGGACTGGTGGTAGTGGTAGCGGTTATTGTCGTAGCCGGAGTAGCAGCGGCAACAACAACATTAGTTATAGCAGCATTAGCAGCAGTGGTAGTAGCGGTACCAACAAAGAACAACATTAGAAGTAGCAGTGTTAGTAACTGTCTACAAAAATAACAGGAACATTAGTAGTAGTGATGGTGGTAGTGCCGTAGTAGTCACGGTAGCTGTAGTAGCTGCAGTTGATGTACAACAGTCATAGTGGTAGTAGTACTGGAGGTAGTGGTAGTAGTAGCGGTCATCGTAATCATAATAGCAGTGGCAGTTGTCATGACAATGGTACTAGTAGCAGCAGCAGCAGCGGTAGTAGTAGCAGAAGCAGAAGCAGAGGCAGTTGCAATAGTGCAGAAGAAAGAATTGTATTAGTGCTAGTAGCAAAGGTACTAGTGGTTAGAATAGCATTAAGAGAAGTGTATCCGTAGTGACAGTTGTGGTAGTACTGGATGCAGGAATAGTCGTAGCAGCAGTGGTACCAGCAGCGGTAGCGGTAGTCGTAGCAGTCATAATATTTCAATTGGTGCTATTAGATGTTAGAATGGTTGGACAGCTAATTGAAAAATTCGGTGTCGCAACAGAGTAAAGGGTCACAAGAAATGTTGTCATGCGAGCATGAAAATAGGAGCAAAGACATTACAACAAAAGAAAAAAAGTCAAAAGGTTTCCTTGATCTTGTACTGTTGACTAAATGATCAGGAAAGAAAAAAGAAAACAAATAGAGAAGATCAAAAGATGCAAATGTAAATATACTTCATAGCGATTCAATTCAAAAAAAAAAATATATATATATATATATATTTCACATCGATTCATCAATTTCTTATTTTATTATTCTAATTGAATTATATTTTACAATGTGGTTTTCAATGACTATGAAGAAGAGCAATCCATTCTCCATTCTGACCTGAATCTCCAATTGCATTACTGAAAGCAAATGGGGTGCGAGTACCAATACAAATCAGTTGATAAAAAGTTCATGACATCAATTTGTTTTTGCTCATCAGTAAAGCTATATTAGAAAGGTTTAATTGTTTAAAACATATCGGAAAATATAGAACATGCGCATACTTACTTCTGAAAAGATGATTCTCCAAACTGCCTTTTGGCATGAATTCATACACTAATAATCTGTTATCCCCTTCCAAACAATACCCAATGAGCTTCACGAGATTAGGGTGATGAAGCTGGCCGAGATAGTTGACCTCTGCCTACAACCATCAACCACAAAACTTGCTCAATATCTATATTTGATCCCAAGTAAGAAAACTAAGAAAAAATCAATAAAAATAGCACCCAAGTAATTTTAAAAAAAAACGCACCAGCCATTCCTTATGGCCTTGGTAGCCCTCCGGCTTAAGCTTCTTCACTGCAACCACCATTCCTGATCCAGGCTTGGAAGCAGATAAACTTTGCTGGTCAATCCATCCTTTGAACACATAACCAAAACCGCCTTCACCAATAAGGCTATCGGGACGAAAGTTTCTCGTTGCATTTTTTAGTTCATTAAAAGTAAATGCCTTTAAATTTGGGGACGATAGTATCTCTCCTTCAGTGCGGGGGGTTGGGGGATTCTCTATGTTACTCTTTCCACTGTCAGAACCGCTGGTTTGCATAGAAGGGGGCACGGTTAAAGCACTACTGTTTGAGGGCCTTGAAATCTCTGGTAAAATAAGAAATAAGAAATGAGATTGGAGTTGTTGAAGTTTGTAAATGCACTCCATTGAAAGGAGTATGGCTCAATGAAAACTATGTTATGATTGTAAGAAAAATCAAGAAGTGGGATAAGCAATGTATATAACCTAAACATGTCATTTCTTAATATTGGAGTTCTTTGAGTTAAAGAAATCATATGCAACTGATATGAAAACAGGGGAAAGATCTGCAATGTTTATAACCTGCCTGAATAAGACTTCTTTCATGGACTAACGGAGTACTTTGCTTCCTACTATAATCTCTCTCTCTCTCTCTCTCTCTCTCTCTCTCTCGGGTGTATGTGTAAGAAAGATAGAGTGCCATAACTGGAGTTAAGACCACAAATGGGGCATTACTTTCTCTAAAAGAATTCAGTGAAAGCCATAACAAATACTGGGTGCCTCATGTTACTTATTAGAACCCAATGGTAAGAAACAAAATTATGAATTTATTCAGGTAAAGGTGAAAATAAGCGTGAGTCAAATCATAATCACAGTACAAGAATTACACACTGTTCATATGAAGGTCCCGAAATTCCAGAGAATCATGGACATGTACAGTTTACACTAATTAAACCATAGAGGCTATCCACAGGCGAACCCAGAGAGAGAGGTTCAATTTTACCCATAACCCACTTGAAATTCCTACATTAAAGAAGCCAAACTCCATGAAATTCATTGCACTAACTTATTTTAGAAACCCAATATTCCGTTTTCTTTCATTCTTCTTCTTCTTCTTCCTTTTTTTTTGATTTCTTGATCAAAATTCCATGTTTTCTCCTTCTATTTGTAAATATAGCTACCCAATTTTTGGGTTACCTGGGCTCTGACCCCCAACAATAATATCGCTGCATTTGCTATAAAAAGACTTCCAAATTTAGGAATATCGAATCATACAGAGTGAAATCCCATCTATTCTTATTTGCACAGAGATACATAAATTAAGAGAGAGAAAGAATCCCAAACTTATTAGGAAACCAGTTGAAACCCACAGAATAAAGCACCCAACAGACCACAAAAACTCCTAGAAGTAGTTCTGATCAGTTTAAAAAAAAAAAACCCATTTTCCCTTTAACTTTCTAGACATAGAAACAAAGAGAAATTCTAAATCAAACCTGAATTATGAGCCGTTTGTGCACTCCCCCCCTTGTCGAAGCAGTTGCCCATGGAGCCAATTACTAAATAAGGCACTTTCAAATTAAAGTGTCTATGGATTCATAGACGAGGCAAACGACTTTCGAAGCTCAGAGAGAGAGAAAAAGGACTTTCGAATTAAGGTTTATATAAACTCGTTGATGAAGAAAAAATAGCTTAGAAACTACAAAGAGATGGAGAGGAAGAGAGAGAGTGAACAGGAAGGAGAAGAGAGTGACCCAACGCGTGGGATTTGAGACTCCTTAACGCGTGGGATTTGAGACTCCTTAACGCGTGGGAGGTGAGTCTCTGTGATGGAGAGAGAGAGAGAGAGAGAGGGGTAACTGCCCAAGCCAAAAAAACACAGTGGGAAATACTTACCCAAGTAAGGGAGACAGTGTAGGATGGTATGATGCCAAGTGATAAGTCCCTATCTTTTATTGTTATAACTTTCTTGTCCCCGACCGTTTTCTTTTCTTTTTTTTCTTTTCTTCTTTTTTTTTTTTTTTAATGTTTGTGGGGATCGGTAACCTTAACCAATCAGCGCTAAAAATTCTTAGGATTAAATGAAAATCTATTTTCATATCTAATTATAAAATTTTAAACTCCAGAAATGGTTAAAATCAAGTAGATCTATAAATATATGAAAATCTTGAAAATGGATGGCCTAGATAATGTGTCACAAGATGTACTATTTTCGAGATTCAAAATCTTTTTCTTTTTATATTCATACATCTCGATGTCGAGATAATCAATTAGAGGGTTGAAATACATTAAAACAACCTTTTGCGATGGATTTTTGAAGTGTATATGTAATTCTACATTTTAATTGTGCAACCCGTTAAAACACTTTATAGACCATTTGTGACCATAATTTTTCAAAACATTTTAAATTAACTTGGGAGCAATTTTTTTAAAAAATAAAATTTGTCAAAATATACTCAAAATAGCAAATAAATATTTTTCCTATTTTTAACTGCTCCAACTGAAATCATTGTTTATGGGAAAAAGGGTAAACTATGGAGTAGTCTAGGTGTATTTTAATGAAAATTTTCAAAACAAAAAAAATTGATTTTGAGCTTCAAAACCACCGATCTCGGCCATAATGGACTACCTAAAGTTAATATTGGGGGATTGATTTGGATAAGGCTTTGCAATCAATTTTTTTTATAAAAAAGTGGAAATTTATTAAAAATATCCTACTCGGTACTATTTAACATTTTATCATTTATTTTGATTCAATTTAAAAAATCAATCAAATGAAAATGATTTGGAATAGTGAAAATTAAGCAAGATGTCAAATATTTGATAATTTGATATTTCAAGCATTTGATAAATTTCTAAAAATAATATTATAGATATGACTAACGATGGCTCGAGAGATTAGGAGTAAAACAAAAATTAGAGTTCTTTTGGTGCCTCTAGAGTAGCATTGGACCCAGGTGGAAATTTTGATTTGTTGGATCTAATCCATTCTAGTTTTGTCAACAAAACAAATCGATGCATACTTTTATTTATTTTTCATGTAACATGCATAAAATCTAAAAAAGGAAGAATATGGCTAGTCCTTGGAGGAAACGGAATTCAAGTGTTGAGTTTCTAGGGAAATGTCAATACAAGTGCTGAAATTCAAAAAATAAAAAAAATAAAAATAAAAATATTTCTTTTTCTTGGGGATAGGGTAAAGTAAGTGTTTGAAGTAGGTCAAAGTAATACCATTGACTTGTAAAACCGTTGTTAGTAGTTATGCTAGGGACAATGCATGCTAGTCATTGGACACATTTCAATCAAAGGCCATACCTAGAAATTGATATTTGAGATTGATTGTTGTGGTTATCGCCAACAACTTAAGGTTTGACTATGAATTATTGGCAAAAGAGAAAAAGAAAAGAGAAGGTAAACTTTTCTACAACTCCCTATTATGTAATTTGCACAATAGATTTCTCATGTGGGAGTATTCTCTCCATTTACTCCCTAGGCAAAATCAATGTAGGAGTTATTATAGGACCCCAATTTTAGGGATGAAACATCATCAATCCATAGATGAATCTCAATAAAAAGAATTTACAAATTACTTGATGTATGCCCTTAAAAAGGAAATATATTAAGATTGAGTAGTGGCTGTCTAATTTACGAACTCAAAGTTCCAATTTTTTTTTAAAAAATATTCATATAGTTACTAATTTGAAATTCTCAAAATTTCAGATTGAGAAAATCCTCCCTAATAAGTCTTTTGACGGAGGGAGTAGATGTACAACATATGCTCTTAAAAGGAGTGTAATGTAAGCATTTATGTGCCTTACAGACTTAACATCTTTCTAATTTTGATCATATGTTCGAAATGAACCTAGGTCAGTGTTATAATTGGGAACCGATTTTTATTTAAGTCTTCATTTGTTGATTGCTATTTATTCTATCATAATCAGATGACTGTCGGCCCCCAAATATATACCCAAAGAGGAAGAGGAGGGTAAATTGCAATTCTCAAAACTAGGTCAATTTTAAGAGCATAAAGGTAATTTTTTTATGTTTATAGGATGGAGGTGAGCATTTTGGTAGATACTCCTCTAAAATGAAATAATAAAGAGGCATGGACATGGAAATCCCAAGGAAAGGGCCAAGAAACCCAATGAGAGACTACCAAAGTCTTTCCACTTTCAAAGGCGTCGAATATTGGGTCTTTGACCAAAAGCCTTCATGTTCCTCAAGGTCCACCACCCTGTTCATACTACTAATCAACACAACACACCACACATATTTCACCATACACTAGTAGTGTAAAGTGGAGACTTGTATGATTTTATGTTGATATTTGACACGTATATGCATGCTGACACGTATTGATACATAGGAATTCTGATAAATATATTAAAGATCATTAGGTCAATATTTTCTAAAGAAAAAAATTGAAATTTAAGTTTGCTTAAACTTAAATCTCACCCTCTAAAATTTGGATGGTCGATGAGGCATTATCTTTTATAAGTACTGTAGGGATTCGCTAGATTTTTCTTATTGAGATAAATCTATTGATTCAAGTGGTTATATCGCCAAAATTCAAGACCCTAAAAGCACTCCTACACTTGATTTTACCGAAGGGTATGAATAAGCATATTCTCTTGCAAGAGCACAAAATCGTTTGGGATAAGTGAATGTTAAAAAGCAAGTGAAACAGAAAGGGAGAGAAAGATGTAGTATGTATTAGAGAAAATATAGCATTTCATTTATAAAAGAAAAAATATAAATTTATTTATTTATTTTTGTACAAGGTGGTCACAACTAATTTTGACGGTTGGATATAAAATTGGCCGGTTCCATTTATTTCATTGACTGAGCTCAAATTTGAAATTTTTTTTTTTCAAACTTTGTGGCACATCCAAACTATCATATTTCACATCATATGATTATAAGTAATTGTGACCTTCTTGTATCAAAGATAAATAATTTTACTGTATACAATCCCTTTGTAAAAATATATGTATAGATGTGTCTTGATTTCTAAATTGATACATTGACCACTTACAATATTCATAGAGAACACCAATTTTAACACATACGATGCTCACATGCGACACAATTAGGGCATTTGCGGATTAATTCTGACCATTCGATTGAGATTAGCTTTGAATTGTCATGTGCGCCACATAAAAATGGATCTTCGTCACCCATCTTTGGAACCGAAGGTCGATTATCATCTCAAGTGCATCATTTATCTCCACCATTGATTTGTGGTGTCATTGTAAACCTTTTAGCACTTGCTTTTTTATTGGTGGGTCATAGCCATTGCGTGTGGTGGGGCCACACGTGCGTAGATGTGGGCTCCTTGGCGTGTAAGAAACTTCTTCCCCCAATTGATTATTTTCCCTTTTGTTTTTACGTTTTAATTTGTGCCCAAGAAGAGATTCTCGTAGGCTGCTAGGAATTTCTCTGTCTGTGTACACTATTCTGCCATAAAAGTCATATTTGAGAGGAATTATTTTCATCCGAAATTTTGGGAACCACTGAAGAATTAAGGGATGATTATTTTTTTAAAAAAAAAAAATGGAATTTTGAGCCTTTTAACACTTATATCTCGTTTTTTGAAAATTAGACGGTCTTTATTCAACCTTGGGACAATATTTTCTCATGGAGAGTGCAATTAGAAATTTTCTTTTATTGAGATTAGTCGATGGCTTGAAGAGGTTGCATCCCCCAAATTGGGGTCCTAAAGTTAAGCCTAGATTAGGTACTACCCGAGGGAGTAGATCGACAATATGCTCCGAGAGAGTATAGAATCTTTTGGGTTTCTTAATTGTATTGGTGATGATGAAATGAGGGATTGAATTTTGCTACTTGTATTTGTTGGAAATTTTTTAAAGCAATATTATGAAAGATTACAAAAATATTCAAAATGAATACATTCAAAAGAATTTAGGTGTGGCACTGATAGGTGATAAGATGAGAGAAGGTAGACTTAGATGGGCTGGTTATGTGTGACACAAACCCAATACAGTACTTGTTAGGAGGTACGAGTTAGTTCAAGTGAAATGCTAAAAAAAAACAAGAAGTATACCCAAAAAGACATGGTTGGAAGTAGTAAGAAAATATATGAGGACTTATAACTTCACTGAGGATGTGACCTTTAATAGAGCAGAATGATAGACTATGAGTTGTATAGTCAGTCCCAATTAGTTGGAAAAAGACGTTGATGATGGACTATAAAAATATGCAAGTCACAACGATATTATGCTCTCACATAAAAAAAATGTACATTTTTTCCTTAGGCAAGAGATATTTTTCATTTTAAATTTTGAGGATCAGTGTTTTAGGGATTAAAAATAAAATAAAATATTGAATTCACCACCTACACTTCACCTTCCAAAAACTAGAAGTCTCCATTTGATTCTAGCAAATGATTCTTTCTTTCTTTATTTTATTTCTAATGTTTAATAGAAACAAAATTCAAATGCCATATTCATTTTTTAAATAGTTCTTCTCTCTCTAAAATTTCTTTAATGTTAACTTAAAACATTTGATTAATATTACTTTGACTTTACAAATATTTAAATATACTGAATGAAAATCTAGTCACTACAAAAAATGGTGGGATAAAGTCTTATTTGTCAAGTGCAAGTGCCTTTTTGTTGGTCTCCATGCAGCAATGCACAAAATTGTTTTGTGAAATCTCTAACCACATCAAACGCTACAGGTAGTTTCCATGGGATTTCTTCGTCTCCTTTACACCAATTAATAACATGAATGGAGTCTCCTTCAGCCCTTTTTGGTATATTCTATGATCTTCAAACTTCTGAAGAGAATTCTAGCCTCAGCTATGCACCCACCACAAGGACCAAAGAATGACAAATTAATTGCCTCATTTGAGTATCTAGTCAGCCCTCTAATTCCAGCTTGTCTTGGATTTTTCAAAGAACTTTTATCAAAATTCAATTTGATGGAATGGTTCCGTGCTGGTATCCACTGATTAATAGCACTGTTCTATATTCTCATGCCGAAAACCTCCTGAAAGTAATTGACAGTATTGGTTTCAGCCATACTCGAGCGTTGATTAGCTGCCATGGCCCATTCGACTGCAATTGAAAGGATAATGGATCTTAGATAGTCAAGATCCTTACCAGCTCCCTTCAAAGTTCACCTATTTCTCTCTTTCCACATGTGCCATAAACATGGCCATAAGCAAGGTCTTCCACAAGGTATGAAGGGGACAATCTTTGAACACCTGTAGGCACTTATACTGTGCACAATGAAGTTTTCTTCTTCATAGGTTGGGCATATTGAGTAGGTTACATCACTTATACTGTGCACAATGAAGTTTTCTTCTTCATAGGTTGGGCATATTGAGTAGGTTACATCGTCAAAATATGTGATCTTGTAATATTCTGGTTACGTATTGCCCAAGGTAGCAAATATATATTTTACTCATGCAAGAGTATAAAATCTTTTCCTGAATCATAGTCTATGATGGCCATTGCTTTAGGCTAGAAAAGATTTAATCCAATCTATTTCCATTGAGGAATCCTAACTGTGGGCAGGCCAACAGTTACCTTCTTAATCTGGGTTTGTTTTCTACATTTTAGGTCAAACGCATTATTAACTTAGAGTTACCTATTTTAATATTATTGTGGAACTCGTGATGAAAAAGCTAAGTCAAAAGATTATATGCTCTAGGGGGAGCGTATTGTCCGTTTATTCCCTTTGGATAAAACCTTACCTAGGAGTATTCTAGGACTAAGCCAAAATATTATACGCTTTAGTGGAGCATATTCCCTTTATCTAGGAGTGGTTCCAAATGTTGGGTTAATAACCATTTTAACTTAGCGTTCAACCCTTAGTTTTATATATATATATATATATATATATATATATATGAAGATACTACAAACATCTATAGGACAAAATGAACAGTGACTTTGCTTACGCTCATCACCATCCAAACTTCATCACACGGTCACCGATGTCCGGTAGTACTTCAAATTTCATTTTTTCACTAATCGGAATGATCCGAAATTTGTAACGTTTATACATCTTAGTGAGGTGCACTTAATAAAAATACGAAAAAAATAATTCGTAAAATATAAATAGACCAAAATACCCCTAAAAATGTAAATCGACCAAAATACCCCTATAAATTATCAGGGGTATTTTGGTCAATTTATATTTTATGAATTATTTTGTAAATTATTATTTTTTCATATTTTTATTACGTGCGTTTCATTAAGATGTACACACTTTCCAAATTTTAAGTAATTTGGATGTGTATAAAAAGAATAAAAAATAAAACACTATAAGACAACTGTGACCGTACGATGAAGTTTAGATGATGATGAGGGTAGGCAAAATCATTGTTCATTTTCGGCTATAGGCATTGGGAAGAGTTTTCTTATATTGTCTATTTATTCCCTTTATCTAGGAGTATATTAGGGTTCCAAATGTTGGGTTAATAACCATTTTAACCTAACATTCAACCTTTTGTTATATATATATATATATATGGAAGATACTACAAAATGCCTATAGGCGAAAATGAATATTGATTTCGCCTGCCCTCATCACCATCCAAACTTCATCGCATTGTCACAGTTGTCTAGTGGTATTTCAAATTTCATTTTTTTTTACTAATCAAAATGATCTGAAATTTGAAACGTTTGTACATCTTAGTGATGTGCAACTAATAAAAATATGAAAAAAATAATTCGTAAAATATAAATAGACCAAAATACCCCCATAAATTTTCAAGGGTATTTTTATCAATATATATTTTACGAATTATTTTGTGAATTATTTTTTCATATTTTTATTACGTGCATTACACTAAGATGTATACACTCTCTAAATTTTAAGTAATTTGGATTTGAATAAAAAAAAATGAAAATTAAAATACTACCAGACAATTGTGACCGTGCGATGAAGTTTGGATAGTATTGAAGGTAGGTGAAATCATTATTCATTTTCGGCTATAGGCGTTGGGAAGAGTTCCTATATATATATATATATATATTTGGGAAATGATTTAATACAGTGGGGGAATGATTTCATGCAACGGTTGTATGGTAGTATAATGCAACAATCTACAAAAATCATGTTAAAGACATTTGTTTGACACGAATTTTTAATGTACACTCTTTTGATTATGAAGAACAATTACAAAAAATAAAATTTTGAAAAAAAATGCTCTAGAAAGTTTTCATTCGAGCTCAATTAATATAAGCCGTCTATTTTATTGAGATGGTTAGATATAGACCTCAAAAGGCTTTTTTTATTCCCAAAATTTTTATATAGTATTATCATCATTAGATTAATAATGCTAAAAAAGATAAAAGTGAATTTGTTAAGGCCTAGATCTCGAAATTCACCAAATGGATGGTCGAGAATCATTGTTGGATGGGTACTAATTTTGATCATATCTAGGGTGCAAATTGATTTTTTTTTTTGTAGGATTGATTATGAGGATGAAGAGAATGTCTGTGCAAAATTTGGGGTCACACAAATGCCAAAAATATGATTTTCTAGAGGTGTAGTTGCATTATACTACTATACAACCGTTACATGAGCAATGATTTCACGCTACGGTTGTATAGTACTATAATGCAACAACCTTTAAAAACTATGTTATGGCTATTTGTTTGATCCAAAAATTAAAATACTCTTTTCACTCTAATGAATAATCACAATTTTTTTTTTTTTTGAAAACACAACCTAGAAAGTATTTTTTTTAGCCCAATTAACATAGGCCGCTTATTTTGGTGAGATGCTTCGATCTAGGCCTTAGAAGGATTGTTTTCATTTCTAAAATTTTTGGGTGGCTTTATTATCATTAGATGAACAATGTTAAAAAAAAAAAAAATGAAAATGATTTTGAGTTTATAAAGGCTAAGATCTTGAAATTCACCAAATGAATGGTCTAGAATCGTTTTTGGAGGGGATTCATTTCAAATTGAACTTTGTTTTTTTTGGGATTTTGATTATTGAGTTGAAGAGAATGTGTGTGCAAAATTT
>NW_006494904.1:6479960-6501791 GCF_000471905.2 Amborella trichopoda
ATATATATATATATATATATATATAAAAGCGATGATTTCATGCAACGGTTATATCATAGTATAATGCAGCCACACTTCTAGAAATCCATGTTTGTGGTATTTGTATGATCCAAAATTTTGCATACATACTCTTTACATCTCAATAATTAATCCTCCCAAAAAAAAAGTTTGAGTTAAATTCTAGATGTAGTAAAAATGAGTCACCTCCAACAATGAATCTAGACCATTTGTTTGGTGAATTTTAAGATTTTAACCATTACAAACTCAAAATCAATTTTTTGTACTAACTTCAAATCTAACCATCTTATCAAGAATGGTCTAGATTCATTGTTGGAGGAACATATTTTCTCTTGCAGGAGTGCACCATATGCAAATGTACAATTTTCTCCGCAAGGGTATTGTAGCATATGAAATAAATGATTCTTAGCATATTTTTTTTTACCACTAGCCAAATTTTGGGTAAAAGAACAAAATAATTCACCCAAGGGTGCAAATGTACAATTTTATCTTGCACGAGTGCACCATATCCACTAGAATTTTAATATACTCAAACAATCTCGAAATTAGAAGTTGGGAAAATTACTAAAAACCCCTCAAATGAGTTTTTTAAGACCTTTTACCCCCACCTTAGCATTTGTTTACTCTTCTTTTTAAAAAATCAACTTTCCTTTTGACAATCCCCCGACCAAAAAAAAGAAGAGTTGAAACAATTTACCCCCGGTTTTGACCTTTTACCAGTTAACCTATTTACTTTATTTTACTCATGAACCCGGTTTTTACCTATTCCTCTAGTTTCCTCATGCTGACGGCTTCTTCCTCAAGGCTCACGGCCTCTTCCTCATGCTCACGGCTTTTTCCTTCACCACTAGGGCTTATTCCTCACGGTTTTCTCAATTTTCTTCGGCTTTTTCCTCACCTCTTCTTCCCACCGGATTTCCCTCTCCATTAGCTTCCTCACAGTTTCCCTCTCCATAAATTTTTTTCTTTCTCCATTGGCTTCCTTACACTAATTGAATCTCTCTGTAGGCAAAATAAATAACATATAGAGGAAATTCTAACCTAATATAGAAGTATTCTAAAGAGAGAGTAGAGGAGAGAGAGTGTATCTCTGTGTGTTTGAGAGAGACAGAAGGAGATTTTATACAATATAGAGGTATTCTAGGGAGAGAGATGAACATTTCGCACGATAGAGGTACTCTAGAGAGAGAGAGAGATGGAGATTTCGCACAATAGAAGTATTCTAGAGAGAGAGAGATTTCACACAACACATATGTTTTCTAGGGAGAGAAAGAAAGTTGTTTGGTGAAATGAAACCAGTATTTATAGCAAACAAATAATGAAGGAACAAACCAAGAACTTGGAGCATTTTTGGGGGATCCGGCATTTTTTGAACGCACTCTGGAGATCACAGTCCGGCAATTATGAAACGCGTTCTGGCAAAACTAAAACTCACTCCGGCATTTTCTAAAAGTGCTATGGAGATTAGTTCACTGTAAAAAATCAGTCCGGCACCTATAAAAAGTACTCCGACAAAATTTAAAATCACTTCGGCGTCTCTTAAATCCACTCCGGAGATTGATTCATTGTTAATAGGAAGTCCGGAATTTAAGAAACGCGAACCGACAATACTAAGAAGCACTCCGACGTTTTCTGAATGCACTCCGAAGAATGTTCACCGTTAAATAAGCATTATGGCATCTATAAAATGCACTCCGACAATATTAGAAAGCACTCCGGCATTTGCTGAAAGCACTCCAGATATTAGTTCACTGTAAAAAAGCAGTCCGGCATCGGTAAAAAGTACTCCGGCAAAACTAAAAGGCATTCCAACTTTTCTTGAATTCATTCAGGAGATTGATTCATTGTTAATAGCCAGTCCAGAATCTAAAAAATGCGCACTGGCAAAACTAAGAAGCACTCCGACGATATGTTTCCTAGATACACGACACTTCAGTCCTGTGTTTTAGATATTCGATCCGGCATGTTGTTTTCTCGTAAGCATTTTGGTGAATAATACCGTGGTTCCCTGTTAATAGAAATTGGGGTCCGTCCATAGGATTTGATCGCACGCTCAAGGTACGGGAAGGGTTATTTTTGGCAAAAAAAACGAGACATTTTTCAGTTGGGGGGGGTTTTAGTAAGGAAAGTTCGTTTTTTTAAAAAAAGGAGTAAAAGAAGATTAAGGAGGGGGTAGAAGGTCTAAAAAGCTCATTTTGAGAGATTTTTAGTAATTTTCCCTTAAAAGTTCCACCAAATTATGATACATGGAAAGCCTAGTCCAAAGTCCGTACCCACGATGGCTTTCGACTAATGTGCTTGGTTTGCACTCTCAAACTTTTAAATTTGTAATTTGTTTATATTTTATGTCCCATGGAGCATTAGTTTAGGCACCAATGGAAACTGAGTTACTACCTTTATTTGTTTGATCATAATATGCCCACCTGTAGCATACTATACATTAGTTCTCTGGAGTAAAAGGCCTAGATAGGAGTATCTAAAATTTTGAAATCCCCTTTAGAATCTTCATATGAGTATTTCTACAACATAAAAATAAAAAGAATTTGAATTTCTAAACTATTAATCTCACTATCCAAAAATTTGGTAGTCTCATTTCAATCTCAGAATTATAATTTTCTAGGCATATATATAACATATATGATTTTCTTTTGGGATTATTCACAAAGATATTATTTATTTTTGGTATATGGAGGTCACAATATTTCTTATCCTTTAAATTTCAAAATGGGTGGTTATAAGAATATCATTGAATAGACACAATGTTCCAAAAAAAAAAAAATTCAGACTTTGTAACTCACCCCAAGCCATCCAATTTGACATCTAATGAGTGAAAATGATAGTGACATCCATGTACAAAGATAAAACGATATCTTTATAGATAATCTCTTATTTTTTTAGGTTGGTCGCTAGACTGAGCAAGTCATATTATCAATATTTGAAGTCCAAAAAGTACTCTTAGGTAGGGTTTTCGCTCAGAAGTACATATCCTCCTGAACAAATATTCTTTTGACTAGTTTGTTTATGGGACTGCACTAGTGGCATTTGAATTAATAGCTAAACGCCTCAATTTAAGGTGCCCCACTAGCATTATTGGTAGCCCTTTACATGTATTAATAAATTTGTTGTTGCACTAAAGTCCAAATACCTTAGTATAATATACTGCAAACCATTTAATAGGAATTCTAGGAGAAGTATTATCAAAGCAACTATGATTGATGTCTAGCTAACTCTAGGAAAAAATTAAGAGAGAGAGAGGGAGAGACTCCTTTTCATATATATTTTTATTATGTTACTTTAATTAGGATTACTTTTAAAATTGCACGCTTTCGAAATTTTTCCCCCTTTCTCTCAATTGCTTAGTACAACTGATCCCAATATATTCCTTTAAAACGTGCATGAAAAAAAGCAAAAGTGCAAAACATCTTTTGAATAATCATATATTAGTATCTTCAGAATAATCATAGACCTAGTAAACCTCTTTCATTCCGAGTATCAGTCTACACTGACCAATCTTAAGTATCAGTGTTTAAAAAATCGTCAGTCTGATTTAATGCTCACGTAAGACACATCTGATTTAGATCAGACCGGGAGCTAGGTGATTTTGAGCCTCTCCAGATACATTTGACTTTTTTCATCTTTGTTTTTTAATTTTTCATAAAAAATTCCGTAATCTGATTTGAACTCACCTAAGTTGGATAGGGGACACATGCTCTTGCCCCTTACGAGTAAGAAGCCAGAAGACAAAAATAAATGACTTCTTAGTTTATGTTTGTTGAATGTTAATTTAAAACCCGGTGAAAATGAAACCCAACAGCTTAGCCTAAAGCATGTTCTAAGTTTATGGTTAAGGTTCTTGGATGTTTAAATGGTCCAAGGCTACAAAAACATTTAGGTCCTATCAACATGGGGTAGTTCAAAGATTTGGACCAAGTCTTTTAAAACGGTGTGATTCAGCTATAGGCATTGCTATTTTGATTATTAACCATTATAGAGGTGGGTGAGATTTATACAAGGCGTCTACCTTAAATAATCAAAGTGAGGCATACCGTCAAACTCCACTTGAAGGATGCAATTTTGGTGCCGGAAACTTTTTCTTTTTTTTTTATAACAAATTTTGGTGCCAGAAACTTTAATGCCACCCTTAATTATAAAATTTGAATTTTTAAAAGTGGTGCAGTTTAGTAGATCTATAAGCAATTGAAAATATTAACAGTGAATAAACAAAACAATATTTCACAAGATGCATTGCTTTTAGGACTTGAAATATATATATATATATATATATATATATATATATTGAATTTCTATACATTTCAAGATCATGATGGTTAATTTGAGGGTTTTCCAACATTGGAACAACCTTTTTCAATGGGTTTCTCACGTGTGCCGTACTACTACAGTCTAAGGTAAGACATTTTATATAAACTTTTTTTCTAAAAAACTTTATGATCATACCGTTTTAGATATCCATTATTACTGTTTTCGCCCCAAAATTTTGTATTCATGTTCATACCCTTTTTTTTATTTGTTTTATCCCAAAATACCCCCAGCTTGGACCTTCCGAAGTGACACCCACTTCAAATTGAAGTCATGAAGAATTCCTTTACTGTGACTTTGGACCTTCTTGTTCCAAAGTGAACATCGGATTCTGGCTTTGGACCTTGAAGTTCCAAAGTCAATACTTCTAAAAACCACCTCAGATATTCAAACTTCCAGAGTAGTAACAAAATTATTTACTTCGGATCTTCAACATCGGAAGTTAAGACTAAGACTTTTAAGTCGACGTCAAATCTTTAGGATTTAAAATCAAGAATTTCTTACCACTTCAAAACTTTAAGGTCCAAAGTCGATGCATTTTGGTAAAAAGATGAAAAAAGGGGAGAAAAATGAGCATGAGCATGAACATAAAATACGAAATTCGTGGGGGATATATGAACAACAGATAATTCGGGGGCATAACCATGAACTTCTCTTAACCATTATTTGACAATGCTCTATATGACGGCCAATGCGCGCAACTGTTATAACAACAGTTAGAACCATGGAAAATAACCGCTTACGAAACCATGAATTGATGGGCTGGGCCTTGGTGATAAATAGTGAATGTCTAGATTTTTTTATCCATTTTGATGATTGGGCTCAATTCTTCTTCCCAAAACAGAAAAATGGAAGAGTTAATAAAGGCCCATGCATGTTATGGTCCTTGCACCATGGTTATAGAGAGTGTAAAGAAAATCGACTCAGCGAAGGTATTAGGCTCTTGTACTAAAGAACTTTTTTTGAATTTTATAATAAAACTATTATATTTCGCATCATATGGTTATAAATAATTATGACATCCTTCTACTAAAAGTAAACGGTGCCATTGTATACAATTTCTTATTATATATAACCTCTAAAAAATAGGTGTACAACAAAACTTGCCAGCACTGAGTAACTTGACCGAGTCCAACACTAGTTATAGCTTTTCTAAGACTAATATGAAAGTCAAGTTTTTGAAAACATAAATTTTCCAAAAATAGAATTTATGTTTGGTTTAAAAGCCCATAACGCTATTGAAACAAAACTTCCCATAGATCAAATGGAAGACACATAGATCCTGTGTGAACGTGCTACTACTCATCAAATAAATAGCCTTGTCTATTTTTATGGGCGACCTTGAAAGTGTTTATTTATGTTTATGCGAAAGGAAAAATAGGTCCTTTTATTTATTTATTTATTTATTTTATACTTTATTTCAATCTGTCCGGCATTTAACCATATTTTGTAGATAAGTGGGGGTTACAAAAATAGCCCCGCCCCCCTATGAAGAGCGTGGCAGAGCGATCCAGGCTATTTATCACCGTCACATAGTTGGATGATAAAAGGGTGCCATTCCCAAAATTTCATGCATCCAAACAGGTATTTGCAAGATTGGTTTTGTGGGTGCTGATCTAGCTTATTCTTAGAATGGAAATACAATTAAGTTTTTTTTTTAACGAAATATTTCCGGTACATATTGGGCTAAAAAACCACTCAAGTTGTAAAATACTCTTTTCTAATCCATGATGCAATCCTTTAACTTTCATTGCTCTAATCCCACATAAGAAAGGTGTTTTCTTCACTAAAAACTTCATGTTTATATCCTTGTTGCAAGCAACTACAAGGTCATTATCAAAAGGACATGGTTTCTTTTCGGCCAGCCCGCATAATGTAGAAATGCAGGCTTGACAATAAATATATTTTTTAAATATAATTTAATCCAAATTTTTAGAGAACGTATAATCTTTAACACGGATATCATGAATATAATTTTTTTTAAACTATAAAAAATAATTATATTAAAAAAACATTTGGACAGCTAGTTACAATTGTTTTTAGATGGATCACCTATTTGCATCCATTTTTAAGATGGATGCGTTATTCCTCTGGACCGCATATTGTAGAAATACGGTCCAGCTTGCATGAAACAATTTTTGTTATCAAAATTACCGCTAATGGGCAAAAACAGTACTGAACCTCATCATTAGACCAAAACAAGGTGCCTATCTACAAAACTAAAGCATTTTGAATTAAGCTTTAATTACTCATGAACTTAAGCATAGAAAAAAAAAAAAAGTATCTGTTGAAACATAGATATCCTTAAGGTATTCGACAAAGATAATCGGGAACATCCCCTTTTGAAAAAGGTCTATATAAGGTGTCAACCTTATATTGTACTAAGGTACACCCAAAAAACCCACTAGAGAAGGTTGTTCCTAATTCTAGAAAACCATCAAATCAATCATCTCGATCTCGTGATTCATAGACATGGAAAAAAGGGAATTTTAAGTCATAAAAATAGTTCATCTTCTAACAAATTATTTGGACCATCCATTTTCATGATTTCCCAATGTTTATAGATCTGCTTGATCGTCACTATTTTTGGAACTTTAAATTTCATAATTGGTGACAACAATTAGTTTTTATACAGCCGCAAGGCTTTGCCTTGCCGAAACTGTATTTTGGGCATAGTTTTGAGGTTACTTCAAAGACTTGCTTTTGGAGACAAATTCATTGGTTAGGTTATAATATGTATCACGATAGGCAAATGCTCCTTTCTCATTAATGGAGATCCCTTTGTCGAAGAAGGCAAAACATGGACTTGATAAGGGACCCTTATACATGACTCCTCCTTATAGACATGCAATGCTTTAGAATGTACATCGTAATAAAATAAAATAAAAAATAGTGAGAGCTCCCAACGACTTGAGATCGAGTTGAAAGCACAGAAATTCTACTTTCAACTCCCTTTTATTGATGTCATCTTTGGTAGGCCAAACACATAATCATGTCAATGCACCCTTCACAACTTCCAAACCTACATTGGTCTTGAGAAAACAAAAACTTGTACCATTTTGATTCCGCGAACTTTGAAAAACATCAAATAAGTCATTTTTTAAATACACCCTCTCTGATTTACCCTCTCTATAAATACGTTTGCTACAATTCTAAGGTAGACTTACACAAACTTTGCCAAATGATCATTGAGAAACATATATCCAAACTTTAAAGAATAGGAACTTCAAATACTTTCGCACCCCAGGAGATTTACCTTGCTTAACTCATGCCTCATTGCGATTCTAAATCGGTGGTGTCCCCTTCTACCACAATAGACATCGAACAGAAATAGATCGACAAGGCATATGTGTGGTTAGGCAATGGTGACTATGTCCATGGAGGATAAACCAATTTCTCATTCATAGGGGTTACTCTTGTTTACTATATATTTATAGAGATAAAGTTTCGTTTGTCAGAAATACATCTCATTACAAGTGTAATTTCATAAAGTAGGAAACTCAATATTTTGTAATCCCACAAGATAAGAAAGTCAATATGTTGTTTACATATAAGGAAACCACCAAAAATAAAATGCCCAAATCTTGTTAAATGGAGTACCATAATCAAAAGAATCAAAAGATATAAATATGCCCTTATTCGCAAAATTAGAGAGATATCAAGTACCAAAAGTCAATCCATATAGACACCATTAACTGGAAGAAGCATCATTAAAGAAACCCATATGGCATTCTAGGTTAATTGGGAGCGTATGTTGGGCTTGAGAAATAATCCATGGGACATACCAATTCAGAAAAGAAGATAACCAATGGCTCATACAAGATGGTTCTAATATTGATTTTTGGTTTGATCCTTGGCCAAATGAGAGGTCCCTATACTATATATTTGAGGATGCAACTATAAGGGATTTGGGTCTTGGAAGGTCAATATCCATTTCCTAAGTTTGATGGGAACTCATGGAGACTCCCTTCTCAAAAAAGTGAGAGAAAGTTGAAGGCTTGGAGAGTAACTTTAGAAAAAAATATCATCCCAATGGACTAGGGATGAAGGTAGGCTCTCATTGGTGTCTAACGGTTCATTATTATCGTAAGCAGATAATGTAGATCCAGGATTTATGAAAAGTTTTGACAAGTTTTACTTTGGTGTTTTAGCTGTCTCCCTAACATAACCCACGTTCTTGACTTGGGTTTAAGACAGTGGAGGAAAAGCTTAAAGTCCTCACCCTTCTAGGGGCTATGGGTAGTTAAATAAAAAAGTGACATTGAACTTATTTGACGCGCCTCTTCGATAATAAAATACTTGAGGCCATAAGGGCTAAACTGAACTCCTAGGCCCTCGTGGTTTCTATGATAGCGATAGAATATGGAAATGGGGTTTCCATAGGTGCAATAGATGCCGCCTATGTAAATCCGATGTTGAAGATCATGGCTCTCTTCATGTGCCTTTGTTGGAGAGATTTGACACAGAAGCCATAGTGGATGTAAGCATTGAAAAGTTTCATGGTCATCAGAACAATTCTTCAGTTTTTAGAGCTTGAACATAATGATAGAGTTAGCATTGCTGTTTCTTAGTTTCATATGACTTAGTGCTTAACAAAGAAAAAAAGAATAGAAATGAAAATGAGATGTTGGTTGTAACAGTTGCATCAGGTTTGATAGGAGATAACTTCCTAAACTAAGATTCTAAGTCTTTCAGTCCCAGCCTAAAATTAACTTCCTAATCAACCTTATGGGACTTGGCCACGAAAAAAGAGATCCCATCCCATTCAAAGAGATAGACTTCAGTTCCAGTAGTGAGAAATATAAGGAAATTTTCTAAAAGAGAGCTAATGGCTTGTTATTCTATATTTTGATAGCATTAACCATATTTTTTGTCTGGTTAGTATGCGTGCAACTATCGGATGTCAATGACGAACGATGGAGATGAGCGATCGCTTCTAATAACTCCTTTATTTTTAGGCAACAGTTTTCTAGTCTTCTACTCTCTCTCAATGCATATCGTCAACTAGTTATGACTAACGGTTTTGTTCCAGTCAAACCGGTATAAGTGTTAGTCGAATTAATCAGACCAATTTATAAAAACATAAAAGAAAAAGTGCTTACAAATACTGAAATATAAGACGGTAAAAATTGAGAAACCTTGTTTAGTCTATTCAACTCATCAAAACTAGCTGGTTGGAATGGCTAAAATGGTTAAATATTAAATTTGACTGTACGAATCCAATTTTTGTTTTAGACTAAACCAACCAAAATACTTAATAGCCTAGTTATAAATACCCCATATACTTCTATTAAGATATACTTTGCCCCTGAGGCATGGAAAGAAGTTGATATTAGTTATCTAAACTTTCACAATAAAATAAAAGGAAAATGTATACATGCATTATTAATTGAGGGCATGTGAAATACCTTGAGGGTTTCCAATTTTTATTGTTAATGATGATTGGGGGAGATTAGGGCTTTACAACTTCGAGATTTAAATTGGGATTCACCAATCTAGATTGGATTTGGTGGGTTGGCGATTTGAGTCCCCACCACCTCAAGTCCCCTCATTTTTATTTATTTTTATATATCTTTTAACTTATTTTACAAATCCAAATTGTTGATCCAGCAAAACTAGCCAAATCAGTACGAGAGTCATTAAGACCAGATTGAACCAGGTCCAATCAATTAGACCACTGACTGGTGTCTTGGCTAGTTTGGTTGAAGGAAAATATGAGGTTTGGTAAAAACCATTCAAAATTAATATTTGACTGATTTAGTTTTGATTAGTTTTTGTCCGTCGGACTAACTGGTTTTAAGAGTTTCAACTAACTAAATGAAGTTGGACACTTTTTCTTAATGTGTTATATTTTTTTAAACTGGTATATCTTTCTTTCTCTTTTTCTAGAATATGGTCCAACCAATTTGACAAGTGATTTGATCAGTTTTAATTGGAACAAACCCCTCACGGGTTCAATGACCCATTTGATCTTGATAACATTGATCAATGAAAAGAGTGGGGACTCCCAAACTTGATTTGAGGTTTTAAACACTAGTGGAGGTGGAAATGGTATATATCTTGATGATATTGGAAACTTGGAACATACACTTTCCTTGTATAATATAGCCAAATTTGTGTGTACCTTAAAAAAGAATGGATTCTATACAACGAGACTATTTACTTATGATATAAGGAGATCACAATTACTTATAAAGTAATGATCTTATAGGACTCTCCCCCACCCATATGTGTAGGACCCTAAAGGATCACCATTAAAATTGGTATGGATATCTAGAAAAGTTATCATGTGGGTGTGGGACTTGACTTTTCTATCGATCTGTGTCAAATTTAATGGTGAACCTTTGGTGTCCTACATACATGGGTTGGGGAGGGTCCTATAGGATCATTTCTCTTACTTATAACTATTCGATATGAAATTCGATAGCTTGGGTACGTCACAAAGTTCGAAAAAATTATGTTGAAATTTGAGCTTTGTCAATAGAATAAATGCAGCCATCCAATTTCACATCAAACGGTCAAGATTAATTGTGACCTCCTTGTATCAAAAATAAATAGTCTCATTATATAGTTTTTTTTTTTAAAAAAATAGGGATTCCAATCTCTTTGCCTTTTTTTTAAAAACAAAAATATAGAGATTCCAATCTCTTTGCCTTTGCATTGTAGTAGAGCGATAGTGGCACACTGATTGATGAGTAGGGGTTTGTTCCGTGACACTTTTTCTTTGTTTTTCGTAAGTATCGTTGTATGAAATGGATCTTTTATTTTTTGTCTTGTTGCCTTTGATTTATTTATACACCTATAAAGTTTTCCCTAGAAAGAAACCTGGTACCCAAAAAAGAAAGCCGTGCACGTTTGTAAGTTCAATTTTTTGGGAAAAGCAATCGTTCCTCTTAGCTTACTTTTTGAGAGGGAGAATAAAACAATACTGCCTTCTTTTGAAATTCAAATTAAAGAAAAGAAAAAAAGAAAAGAAAAAAAGTTTATATAAGGTTGATACCTTAAAATATAGAATTAAGGTGTAACTATAAATTCCTTTGAAAAAAGTTATTTTTGATGCTGGACAAACATCGATCATCCCGATATTGAGATGTATAGATATGGAGAGAAAAAGAGATTTTAAGTCTTAAAGATAATACATCTTGCGACACATTATCTGGATCGTCTGTTTTCAAGATTTTTGTGCATTAACATATCTGTTTGATCTGAACTATTTTTGGGGTTTATTGTATAATTAGAGATAAAAGTAGATTATCGCACATCCTAAGAATTTTCGATATGAAAATTGCATATCATGGTAAAGTTTGAAGGTGCACCTTATTTTGATCATTTAAGGTTGCAACCTTATACAAGCCACACCCAAAAGAGAAATAACATAATGGCTGATCAAATGAAAAATAGTAGCTGAAAGCATAGAGAGATTCTTTACTAGAGAGTGTGGAAAAAAGTGGTTCATTGTATATGTTACTTTTTTTAGTAGTACATAGCTTTATAACCTTATAAATTTGGGCACTTGTTCACATCTTTCATAAGCTTTGAAATACATTTTTTATGGGGCTTAAGGCTCAAATAACAGAAATACAATTTCTCACATGGTATCGCGATTCCTTGACGACGTAAGTGAGATCCAAAAAAGATGAGAAGCCTCTCCTCAAGATTGGTTATGAAACCGTAGTTTCTGATCCCGCAGAATTGGAGAAGTATGCAGCGTACGTGCGGCATGATATTTATGGGACGATGGTGCAAAGTCCACTTCCTCTGACTGAGAAGCTGCTTCTGGGTTTCGCCATTGTTCTACTAGTGCCTCTTCGATTTCTTTTAGGGCTTTTGATATTGTTCGTGCCTCTTCAATTTGTTCTAGGGTTTTTGATATTGTTCGTGTATTACTAGATCTGTAGGTTCTGTATTCTCGGTTCCTTTTAGGAGGAACAAGAGGATTATGCTCACTTGACTGGGATTAGAAGGACCGTTATTGTGCAATGTGGAAGGTTCTTCTGAGAGCGATGCTCTTCGTGCTAGGGTTTTATTGGATCAAAGAGACCAACCAAATTCCTAATCAACCAAAAATCTTGTTACCAAAAAAAAAGAATTCACCTCTGAAAAAAAAAATATCGATTCCTCTAATGCTAAACACTTGGTGAACCGGATCTGAGACCCATCTCTAAATTCACTTCTGAAAATGGCAGATCCGCACCATCTGCAGAACAACTACTGAGTTGTATTTCAACTCTCTGATCTGTCTCTCTGCTGAGTCGTCTTTCGACTCTCTAATCAGTTTCTCTACTGAGTCGTGTTTCGACTCTCTCATCTGTTTTTTGTCGAGTTGTGTTTCGCCTCTCTGATCTGTCTATCTGTCGAGTCGTGTTTCGACTCTCTGATCTGTTTTGGATCTTACTGTTCTCAACTCTGAATCTAAAGTCCAACTGTGCTTGTTGATCCACTGGTGATTTCTGTTGGCTTTTCCAAGTGCCTCCTGTTTGATGATCAAATTTCTCGATCCTAGTTGATGATCACGTTTTCTATTACTCGATCATGTTTAATACTCGAGTTTTTCGTTAGTCAATCCTATTGGATGATAGAGTTTTGCATTGCTCCATCCTGTGTGATTATCGAGTTTTTTCCGTTACTCGATCAAGTCTGTTCCGGAGGCATGTTGGTTTGCTGTTAAGCGAGACTACTTTATCCAAGGCATCGGTTTCTGATGATCACTAATTTGCATCTGCTCAAGCTTCTTTTGTTCCTGCTTTGAAGGCATGCCTTCAATTATCCAAACTCAAGTTGCTCACTCGTAACTCATATTGAGTTTGAGGCGGAGTATAGAAAATATAGAACCTTACACTTATTGTTTTATACAATATTTTCCTCCATAAAACCTTTTTTTTATGTGTACCCATATTAGGAAAGTGGTCCATTGTATATATTATTTTTTTAGTAGTACACAGCTTTACAACCCTGTAAATTGAAATTCTTGTTTAAATCTTTGATAAGCTTTGAAATACAGCTTTCATGGGGCCTTAAGCCCAAATATACATAATTACAATTTCTCATAGAGGGAGATCCATTATAGAGAGAAATGGAATTAGTAGAGAGAGAAATGAAACTTGAAGAGAGATGTTGGTAAGGGAAACAAAGTGGATTTTAGAGAGAGAGTTTGTAATGTATTACACTCGAAAAAATCAGATTTTAGAGAGTAAAGAAAAAGAATATTTTTGAAGGGGAGAGAGGTGTTTAGTGTAAGGAGAATGTGATTTTAGAAAGAACTAAAAATAACACACTTTTAGCCATAAATTAAAAAAACATACTTTTTTAAAGTGGGGAGACAGGTGTTTAATGAAGGTGTTCATATATAGGGTGCGGTTAGCATGTGGCCAGCCCACATATTGTAGAAATGCGGGCTTGGCAATAAATATATTTTTTAAATATAATTTGATCCTAATTTCAGAGAATATATAATCTTTAACATGTAGATCATGAATATGAAAAAATAAAAATTTTGAAAACTAAAAATATTAATTATATTAAAAAAACATTTAGATCATTAGTTACAATTGTTTCTAGATGGACCACCTATTTGTATCCATCTTAGTTGGATGCTTTGTAACTTTGGATCCCATATTATAGAAAAACAGTTTATAGAAATGCGGTCTAGCCCGCATGAAATAATTTTCCATATATATATGTTAAACTTTTTAAAAGTTGTTTTTATTTTATTGAAAGTAATTTGTAAAAAATTACATACTTTTAGTAAAAAATAATTAAATATAAGGAAACTAACAAAAAATTAAATAATTAAATAATAATAAAAGGTTTCTATAAAAAAACTAATAATATAAATTTCAAATAAATTGTCTACTCTTGATAAGATTAATTGCCATCTAAATAGGCACTTATATTGTAAATATGACTCTAGAAGAGGAGCAATATTGTCCTATCGTCACTCATTTTCTCAAAGTGACAGACCCAATATCCATTGTCATTCATGTTGGTGATACTTTCTTAAAATTATATAATTAATTAAGTAAATATATAGATTGAGGGCCAATTTAATGATATCTTTATACTTAGAAACTTGATTGAGAAGAAAAGAAAAAAAAAAAAGGTCCACAAACAAATTTGTAAAATGGGAAATTTGTAAATTTGTCCCCTCCCCCTTTTTTTTTCTTTTTTTTTGAAAATTATATAAAATGCTATTCAAAATTTGTAAAATGGGATTCAAAATTGTGAATATATATATATATACATAACTCTTGAAAGCTCTTTTTCAAATATCATGAAAACTGTTACTCAAAAGATGATGCACTTTATGGTATATGCTCTATCGGGTCATGATGGTGGTACCACTATTGCCCCATTTAAGTTTTAGGCTTCTATTCTCACCAAATGCATTAAAAAACTACTAATGATTTAAAAAAAACGGGTAGGGATTCGTCATCCACACTAAATTAACCAAAAAAAAAAAAAAAAGTCTAGTGATCAGCAATCTCTCCAATCTATTTAGGGGCAAGAAAAAAAGAAAGAAAAAATAAATTATAAATCATGTTAAGTGCCAAAAAAAGAAATCAACAATGATTTTCCAAATTTTGGATAGTTGCATCTAATTTTCTGGAAACTTAAAATCCATTTCTTTTTTTTTTTGTTCTTTTTGAAAGCACTCATTCTTAAGGGTGACGATTTGTTGGGTTCGGGTTGGGTCTGCTTGGACCCAGACCTGGACCCAATCTTTCGAGTCCAAAATTTGGACCCTTTTTCGGACCCGAGGTCGGGTCTACTCGTCGGGTACTGGGTCTGGTGGAGTCCATTGCTGCCCCTTGTACGACTCCAAAGACGATCTTAAAATTCAAAATCACGAAAATACTCCAAAATAAGTATTTGACTTGAGTTAGTAAATGTAGTGTGTTCCTGGAGAAGCATGGTATATTCTTTTCAAGGTCTTGTCTCCATACCATTCATTATTGAAGGCACAAATACCTAATATATAGTGGCCACGTCAACCAAAGATTCACCCAACTAAGGCTCCCCAAAGGACCAACAATTCACTTATTTCTTTTGTCCTCATTTATTTGTTTCCTTGGTTTAATGGAGGTCTACTCAGTTTCACGAACACGGCAGGAGAAAAGGGAGATGCATGATTTTGTGTTGATGAATCTCAACCTCATGAATTCTCTTCTTAATAAGGAAATGATGAGATGATGGGCCAGTGTCTCTTACTTTGAGCGAGGAGAAAAGGGAGATGCATGATTTTTGTATTGATCAATCTCAACCTCACGATTTCTCTTCTTAATAAGGAAACGATGAGATGACGGGCTAGTGTTGTCAAGAGGAGAAACTTGAGAGAGGCATGGATATTCTGCCGGATGAGGAATCTCAGTGTGTCGTTAAAGATGTAGAGAGGGAGGGAACAACCGTGCTCCGCTCTTGCTTGAATTGCCTCAATAACTTATGTGGTATATCCCTTCTTCTCTCTATCTCTCTCTTTTTGACAAAGTTATGTAGGAATGGAAGTTGAGATGTCACGCTATGAAAACCCAGCCTCTCTACCGTCTTGACCCAAACCTGATTCCTCTTTCTCTATTTTTTAAAGTGTGAGCTTGAGATCTTGGTTTCTCTCTCCTTTTAATGTTAACTTAGAGTCTAGAGAAACTCAAGACCAAAAGTCACGTTGTACTTGGATTTGACCTAATCAGGTTTGGTCCAGTTTTAAGTAAATAAAATGTACATGAGTTTTTTTTGTTACGTATATCTTTATAATACATAGAGTTGTAGGTTTGTGACCTAGACACAACCCTACTTGATAAGGTTCTTGAACCGGATTTGCTGCATCTTGTATCTGGATCTGGATCTAGACTTGTACCTTGGTCCACATGACCCTATTGCTACCCCTAGTGATACTTTGCCACCCTGACAATTTAGGTCTCTCTCCCCTCCGTAAGAATTTAGGCTTAATCATGTTAGCCAAATGATTTCATGCTCGCGAGGGAGCACATGTCCATTTACCTAATCTATGCATATTTTTGGGATCCCAAATTTTAGGGATATAATCTTCTCAATTCATTCATGTGCCAATCTCAATAAAATAATAATAATAATAGTATCCAAATCGCATTCTTTATAGGCTTGAAAAAAATAATGCCTCAGAATTCAATATAAAATCTCTAATTTTTTAAGCATGAGATGTAAATAATAGAAAACTCAAAATTTATTTTTTTATTTTATTTAAACATAATCATCTAGTGATTTTTTGATAGTTATTAAAATTTTGGATAAAAACGTTCTTAAATAAGTCTTTTGCCCAAGAAAGTGAGTATGTAGTATGCTCTTGTGGGAGTATAATATAAGCGCTCATCATGTTATTCATATTGATGACCGGTGGGTCTTTCTGTGTCCCTTTGCCTCTCTCCCCCGTTACAAGCTCAGATATAAACTTCCACGCTCTTTCTTGTTGCAAACTTTGTTACAAGCTCTTTCTCTCCGCTCCCCCTCCCCCCCCCTCCTCTCTCTCTCACTCTCTCAATGTTACATCCACCTTGTAATGGAAAACCTATTTACAACATCCTATAGTTCTAATTTTTTATCAAAACATTTATACAAAGTCACATCCTTATAAAATAGAAGTAAGGTGTGCCTCAAAACTCCCGTAGAAAAGAATGTTCCGAAACTATAAAAGCCTTCTAATTGATCATCTTGACTTCGAGAAGTATGAGTACGAAGATGGACAAAAATTTTACGTCCTAAAAATAATACATCTTGCAACAAATTATCTTAACGGTCTACTTTCAAGATTTTTATGTGCTTATCGATCTGTTTGATTTGCACCATTTTTTAAAATTTAATTCCATGGTTAGGGTTGAATATGGATTGTCAAGTCATCTTAAAGTTTCTGCCAAAAGAACTACATCTTCGGGTAAAATTCAGATATGTGCCTTACTTGTATGGTATAAGGCGGACACTAATTAAAAGTGGTATGCCTAACGCCTAGGCTGGCTAGGGGTGGCCTGGGCACATTGCCTAGGCTTGAGCAGACCAATTAGGTGGGTTGTCCTTGGACACATGCCTAGGGACCTTAGGCGCCTACCTAGTACTCCACCTAGGCGGGCATCCAGGGGATTGCGCTTGCTAGGGGTAAAAAGACCCATCGGATATTTTTTGTGCTATTATGATTGGTAGTTTTTTGTATTTTTTATATTTGGATTATTAAAATGCAAGAATATGTTTTTTATATGCAAAATCTGGACCTAAAACAGAATTACTGGACACTTTTGCTGTCTTTTGAACCTATATTGCCCAAATTATGGATGGTCTGGGTGGCCTAGACCCCCTTTGCCCCTAGGTGCCACCCGACATTATTTGGAACAGTCAGATGACACCTTATACAAATCTCACACTTTGTTTTTAAATAAATTACCTCTCTCTCACAAACGGATTGCGTATATATCTCTCTCACTACAGCTTGGGCTTTGACCAGCTTTCAATGCACGTTTGTATGTAATTTTTTTTTTCTAGGGTAATTCAGTGGAAATGACGAGTCCCTACCTCTTTTTTAAAATTATTAGTGATTTTTTAATGAGTTAGGTGAGAATGTTTTTTAAAATTATTAGTGATTTTTGAATGAGTTAGGTGAGAATGTTTTTTAAAATTATTAGTGATTGTTGAATGAGTTAGATGAGAATGTTGTATGCAAATTTTTTTTACTCAAAACCTTTGCTCATTGACTTACTCTGGGTGTTGTGATCATGTATGGATTTGATCTTGTTTTTTGTTTTTTTAAAAAGAGCACGTATGACATGCTCTCATGTCGTCACACTGTATATTTATTCCTTCAGGTAAATACTTGAAGGAAAATGGTTTGATAGGACTGTAAGGAAAATGGTTTGATAGGGCTGCAACCTTATCAAAATAAGTAAAGCCTCACTTTGTAGCTCATCAAAAGTTGCCATTCAAAGATTGGAAAAATTTTACATCGATCATCTAGGCTAGAACATTATGGTTGTGAAAAGAAAATAGGATTTCAAGCTCTAAAATTAATGTATAATGTAACAAATTATCTAGACCGTCCATTTAGCTCTAAAGATAAGTTTTCACAAAACCACAAGATCTGTACTATTTTTCAAGTTTTAAATTTAGAGGTGAGGCCTTATTTTGTTTTCAAAACCCTAGGCCTTATAGAAACTTCATCCATACTTTTAAGTAGTATTTTATACATCTAGAATCTTTTGGCATAAAAATTTGTGCTCAAATTCCTTTAATTTTCTCTGTCTTGAACTCTTTCCCTTGTCCACAAAAATATAATCCACCCCAAAGATTAAACTTATAATATGGTTTCTACTTTCTACCATAACCATTATAAATTATAATATTTTTTTCCACAAAAGCTATGAGAAAACCATGTAAATCTAAAATATGTTTCCTGTTTGATCAGGAGTAGGAATACTATCAATTCCATATGCACTCTCAGAAGCAGGGTGGATTGGGCTGGCTCTCCTCTTCCTCCTGGCCATTATTTCTTGTTACACTGGCCTTCTTATCCAAAGATGCATGGAGAAAGATAAAAGCATCAAAACCTATCCAGACATAGCCAACAGAGCCTTTGGCTATAGAGGGAAAGTCATAGTTTCAGTGTTTCTCTATGTAGAGCTCTATTTGGTAGCCATAGAATTCTTGATCTTAGAAGGAGACAATATAGCAAAGCTGTTCCCCAATATGAGTTTCAAAGTTATGGGGTGGAGAATTGAGGGAAGTAAAGGGTTCACAATTCTTTCTTCATTAGTCATACTACCTACTGTTTGGCTGAGGCGCTTGGGTTTGCTTGCTTATGTTTCGGCCGGAGGGATTTTGGCTTCGCTGGTTGTGGTTTGTTTGGTTTTTTGGGTGGGAGCGGTTGATGGAGTCGGATATCATTCGAAGGGAGTGGCTTTGATTCCTAGTGGAATTCCAACTGCTGTTAGCATATATGCCTTCTGTTACTGTGGGCATGCTGTCTTCCCTACAATCTGTTCTTCCATGAAAGACAGGACCAAGTTTTCAAAAGTAAGAACTTAAAAGGTTTGATCAAATATAAATAACCTTCTTACTTTTTTCATTTTACATATATTTTCCTTAAAATTTTAAGTTTTATAGGATTTCTTTGAATTGGTTTATTGTCGAAGTAAATATGATTTTAAATGTGTTATAAAACATAGACACTCAAATATACAAGATGTATGGAAATGAATTTTTGTTTTCTATCATTTCATTTTTGTTTGTAAGACTTGCATTCTTTGTAATGTTTAGGTTTCTAAAGTTTCCCTTGTGTTTTACCAAGAATAAATTATGATTTAAAATCTTTCATGTAATTTCATCACTGAGAAATTCCTCAAACAAAAAATTAGTCCATAACGGTCAAAACCAATGTTTTAAAAATCGGCGAGTCGAACCGGACTCGGAAACCGCACAGCCCGTACCCATTCCATCATAAAACCGGGAACCGCTCGGTTCCAGAGAGAACCGCCGGTTCCCATCCGGTTCACGCACGTGCTCTTGTTCCCATCCGGTTCACGCACGTGCTCTTGTTCATCCGTGTGCACTCACACGTGCGCACGTACAAGGTTGCTCCAATATTTTTGGACATTGCCCGCTTCTACAAGAGAATCGGCGATTCCGACCGATTGACTGTATAGAATCGTATGGTGACGTCATGCCTCGGCATGTATGACGTTTCCAAGGGTAATTGGGATATTTGTCTTAAAATTAAAGGTAATATCGACATTGTCGTACGGCAGTACCATATTCATATACAACCAAGTGTTATCCCATGTACTGTTCGCTCGCACGCTGTTGAGGAGCTCATCCTCACATGTTTTATAAACTTGAAAGTCGCTTGATATTTCCGATGTGAGACAATTCCCACTTGCCTTCAACAGCGTGCAAGCCATTGTCACACAAGCCATTACCTAATAAAACGGGCACATAGTTTTTCCAAGCCATTAACTATTGCAAGCCATTGTCCATATGTGTAGCGTTTTAATTTAGCGTGTCAAATTAATAGCACTAATAAACATCTATATAAAATTTAAAAATAAATTAATAGCACTCATTAATTTAGTGTGTCAAATATAATTTTTTTGATGTTTATTAGTAAAATAATTTTTTGATGGGTTTTATTAAAATATTTTATTTTTATTTTTATTTTTTTGTAGCTATTGTGCATATTGCTGATAGGATTTTTTTTTAAATTTTGGTATCTTTATTTTTCATTTTTTTGGGTAAAGTTAATTTGAATCTTTTAATATAATTACATTAGAATTTATTGGTGGTTTTATTTTTAAGTTTAGTCATATGATATGGATGCCTCTTCTAATAATTTTTAAATCACTTTTCAATTAGATAATATTCTAAAATATTTTTAATTTGTTATTATTTATCTAATAAAATAGTTATAAAATATAAACTAATAATTATAATTTTAGTATATAATATTATAATTAGTTAGGTTGTAATAATTTTGGATTATAGTTAGTTAGGCTGTAATAATTTGAGTTTTTTTAACGGATTAGGGTTTTTTGCCAAAACGAGATTTTAATGGCCATTCTTTCATTGATTAGTCTACACTTTATAATAGTCCATGTATAATTATCTATTTTATCCATGATAATTCTATGATTTTTTTTTATGTGATGCAAATTTAATATTTAATTTAAGTTTATACAGGGAAAGAACATCTCAATATATACAAATTGATGAGAAAAATGAAAGTTAATAATGTAGTACCCTCATTTCTTATTGGATTCCTAAAAAAAAACATTTATAATGAATTTTAATCATTTTTTCGGATTTTTTTGAAGCTTTAATCCGACCGATTCAGCCGATTCCCAATCTGGATCGCCGATTCGCCGATCCGGATGGGTTTTTGAGGTGCCCAATCAGGGTCACCGATCCGCTTTTTAAACGATTGGTCAAAACTATTGTCATTATGACATCTAGGACGGAAGGTGACCTCGTGGGACTGTTGGATGGTGCTTTGGCCGGATTGCTGCAAAGCAAAAATTGAGTTTGGGGCTGAAAATCAGTCAAAGTTGACTACTTTTAGTTGGTAGAGCAATATATTTTTTACCAATTGGACTGGTTAAATAAGGCTATACAATTTTTTTATTTTATATTTATAATATATTTCATATCTGTAAGCTATTCTTTCTACTTCTTTTTTTTCTTTTCAAAAATTTAGTCCAATTGATTTCTATTTTTCTTTACTTATTCTTCCCAATGGGACTTGTGGCCAGTTCGATTCCGATAATATTACTCTGAACTACATGACTTTGAATAATTAAATTCCTAAACCTAAAAACAAGAAGGAAAATTGGAGGCTAGATTTATCCTGTATTTTGTCTACATAAAACTGTTGAAATATTCACCTTGTGATGCTAAAATTTCATTATTAATTATGATTATGATGATTTGCATTGATAATTAGATATCTGAATATGTTCAATAAGCAATATATATAAATATATATATATATATATA
>NW_006494904.1:6502478-6530384 GCF_000471905.2 Amborella trichopoda
GCAGGCATATTTTCGGATGTTGAACATCCGAAGATAGCACACTTTCGGAGGTTGAACATCCGAAAATGTGAACATCCGAAATGTCACTTTTTTGGATGTTGAACATCCGAAAATAACACACTTTCGGATGTTCAACATCCGAAAATGGCACATTTTTGGATGTTCGACATCCAAAAATAGCACATTTTCAGATGTTGGACATCCGAAAATAAAACATCTGAAAATGTGCCTGCGGAATGTGAACGTTAAACTTTCGGGTTATTTTCGGATGTTGAACACCCGAAAAAGAGTAAAGTCATCTTTTTAAAAAAAATTACGTTATGAAAGGTAAAAAACGGACAAACATGTAATAACGAAAATTGTTTAGTACATCCGTAATAACGTAAAATATAACAGATATGTATGTAATTTTCCCTATATTTTAATTTATTTTTAAAATTTAATAAATAGATGATTAGCATACTGTAAGTGTGTGAACATCAACACATTAACAAATCAATCCCAAGTCCGACCCTGAACCCTAACACCATTTGAGTCTCATCCAATCAATTTACATATTCATGGCACAAATCTAATATATGTTTCTATACTTGGATTTTTGTAGGTCCTCATCATTTGTTTCATTGTCTCGACCCTGAACTATGGTGCCATGGGGTTTCTTGGTTATCTGATGTACGGTGAAGATGTGAAGTCCCAAATCACACTAAACCTTCCTACTGAAATACTCAGCTCCAAGATAGCTATTTACACCACTCTCATTAACCCATTCACAAAATATGCATTGGTGGTGACCCCAATTGCAGCAGCCATTGAAGATGCACTGCAACTTAGCAAGACTAATAAGTTGGTACACATACTATTGAGAACATCACTATTGGTTAGCACACTTGTAGTGGCCCTTGCAATCCCAATATTTGGATATTTAATGGCCCTAATAGGCTCTTCTCTAAGTTGCACTGTGTCTTTGATACTTCCATGCCTATGTTATCTCAAGTTCTTTGGGACCTCAAGGGCTGGTAGGGTGGAGACTACATTGATGGGTGGGGTTATAGTTATAGGTGCTTTGGTAGCAATCTTGGGGACCTATTGTTCACTAAAACAGATTGTTAAGCAGTTATAGAACCTCACAACTAAGAGGCCTATGTCTTCCCACAGTTTGTAAAGGATTTGAGGAGATGCAAGTGTGTGTTTTATCTGTGTCACTGATTTGAGACTCGGCCGAGTCAACTCGTCCTCGCCCTATGGGCAAGGCGAGTTTTAGCCGACTATTATGTACACTGTAAATTTAACATTTATATACTTAAGTTGTCATTTCTAGGACAATAAACTACGATGTTGCATGCTGGTTGATATGCACTCTAGGGGCTCATTTTGGTGGGCTTTCATCCCCCACAACCATTGCCGATGTGTTTCTTAAAACACGAGACTTATTAGTTTCGTCGCCCTTATTCTCTTTTTTTTTTAAACCTTTGATCGTTTGAAAAAAGATGTCAACACAAGGATCAAACAGACCTTTTACAAAAGGGGTATGTAAAAAAGCCGAAAGTTAAACCAACATGCCATTAGACATTAATAATAAAAAATTGTGAAACTTAATGTGTGCATCTATATATATATATATATATATGGTAAATGACTTTATGAGACTTTTCCACACCCATGTGTGTAAGACTCCAAAAAAACACTATTAAATTTAACACAGATCTCTAAAAAAGTTATTACATGAGTATATGTATATGAGTACCTTTTGCTGATTTGTGTTAAGGGGATTTTGTGAGGTATGTAGATGTGGTTGCTTAAAAAGTCAACCCAAACGGGCTCAAGTGCCGGTTTGGTCTTTGAAAATTAAGTTCGAAGATATTTTTCATAGAAATGAGGCATCTCCAAAAAAGTTCTAGATTGACCAATCATTTTCTACATATTGACGCTCAAAGTGGGGAGAAATCTTCCTGTGACTCCTGTCTTTACCTCATCTTTGGAAAAAGATCTTGCAATTTGAAATGTAGACTACTTAAGTGCTTATTCTCTGAAAATGAATCTTCACCACTAATCGTCTCTCACTCCTACAACCCCATGCTCTCTCTCTCTCTCTCTTGTAAACCCTCAATCATCCCTCTCTCATTGGAAATAAATAATTTTAATAAGGGCAAGTATATAAAAAAACCATTTTCTTTTATTTGCTAATTATATAAAGAGACAATTGGTCTTTCAAGTCGGATAGTCGCGATCCCTCAAATACATCAAATCGCGGTCCCTCAAATACATCAAATGTAAAATCAGGTATTTGGTGGCCTCACTCAAAGTGAGGAAGTTTTTTTGAAATTTGAATTGCCACACACCAACTCCTACGATACGATGACTTGAGGTGATTGT
Organism: Amborella trichopoda; assembly: GCF_000471905.2. The sequence continues at coordinate 6,504,852 of NW_006494904.1, forward strand.
GACCATCGGAGATGATTGTGACCTTTGTACATGTGATGAAGCAATAGACATAGGGCTCAAATCATGTTTAAATTTGGTTCTTCATCGTGAGAGTTGTGACACAAATCCAAAACATATCCTAAATCCTAGTAAAATTCAGCTCCAAAAAATATCATAAATCCTAGTAAAATTCATTTCTGTTAAATCCATTTGGGCTCCAAAAGTAGTGTAGTTCAAACATTTTCAAAGAATTGAAATGAATGGCTTGAACCAAAAAAAGAAAAGAAAAAAAAAACAATTATTAAGGCGTAAAATTCTTTTTTTTTTGTTTTTTTGTTTTCCTGTTTGTTCATTATCTTAGTTATTGAGATGATGGAGCAGTGAAATTTTGGGTATGCAATCCAACCCCAAAAGAACTCCGCCATGACCAGTTACAACCTGATCGTGCATGTCCTAAGCCATGCCTAAAGAAGGATTGTGTTAGGTAGGGTAGACAACGTAAAACTTTATCACATTTTTTCCTGAATTTTGGATATATATTATAAGCTCATGCTAGGGCATTCCCTGTAAACGAGGTGATTTATGGTTTGCCTGAGGGTATGGTCATTGTAAGAGCAAAATGATCGAACATGATTTGTGTAATTGACTACAAATAGTTAGAAAAAGACTCACATGATGATGGTGATGATGATAATGAATCCACCCCCAAGATAGAAAGTAAATAAGAGTCACTTAAACTAGTCGAAAAATAGTGTAGTGCTGAAGTAACATAGGGATGGGATATGTCTTTCTTCTTAGGTGCAGTTTACATAAGGGGTCACTATTAAATAATCAAAGTAAGGTGCACTTCTAAGCCCTATTGGAATATCCAATTCCAGTGGTGGAAACTTTTTTGATGGCTTGAAAATATGTAGCTTTAATTGTTAAATTCAAAGCTCCAAAAATAGTACAGATTGGGTATATTTATAAACTCAAATAAATTTTAATAATGAAAGATTTCTACAAATGTTACAAGATACAATATTTTTAAACTTGAAATCCATTAATTTTTTCATATTCATTTATATTGATGTCAAGATGATTAATTTGAGGATATTCCATTATCTATATGGTGTGGTTTTTATAAGGTTGCAACATTAAACAATCCAATTAAGGCACACCTCTAAATGTTATCATAACATGTAATTTTGGTGTAAAAAATTCTAAGGATTATCTCAAAATCTGTTTTCATACCTAATTATATAATTTTAAACTCCAAAAATTTTCAAATCAAGTAGATTTATAAACATATGAAAATCTTGAAATGGATGATCTTGATAATGTGTTGCAAGATGCATTATTTCTAAGACTCAAAATTTTTTTTTTAATTTTTTTATATTCATACATCTAGATATCGAGATGCTCAATTACAAAGTTTTTCAACATTAAAACAACTTTTTTCCGATGAATTTTTTAAGCGCATCTTTAATTCTACATTTTAAAGCTGCAACCTTATATAAACTTTTTCCTTATCTAAATAGCTTTTTAAGTGAAATACAAAAGCTATCGAATTTCATATCGTAAGTAAATGTGAGCTATACAAAAAGTAAAAGGTTTCATTGTATAAAATCCCGTTCAAATAAATAACTTTCGATATATAAAAATAAAAGATATTTGCGGGGCTTGTGTGACACGTGCTCTCATTGTTTTTCATGTTGAGAACCCAAAATAATTGGGAATCAATTTCTATACTCAAAAGAGGATTAGACCTCCCAAAATGGTACAAATGTGACAGTTCTAGGGATCTCTCACAATTGCCTCCAAATTCGATGTTATATGATGGATTACCTTGAAGCCCGTTTGGGCACATGGATTTTGGGTAATATCTTGGATCCTACTAAAATTCACCATTTGATTTGCTCAATAGGACATTAAAATTTTATGAAAATTAAATATTGGAAAATTCATTTCCACATCAAAATCTTTTTATTATAATTTTTTTTAAAATTTTTAAGGCATGTAGATTCCACTCATCCATCCGTCGACCCAAAGCTTGGGGCGCTTTTAGTAGGTTTGAAAAGATCTGCATGAAAGTATTTTCACGTGAAAACTACATTACGCACGTTTGCGACGTGACAAATACAAAAAACTATATCAAACTTTAGAATGAGAAGGTACATGAAAATTTTTAAAGAGAGAAACTATATCAAAATTTTTGGAGAGAGAAATTATTTCCAAGTTTAAAGTTTAGGGAGAGTATATTAAGCATTTAGAGAGAAAAACTATATTAAATTTTAGACAGTACAAATTTTTTAGAGAAGTAAACTATCTCAAATTTTTTAGGGAGAGAAAATATATCCAATTTTAAGTTTTAGAAAGAGAAAGCACATTAAAATTTTAAAAAGGGAAATTATATCAAATTTTAAAGAGTAAAAGTACATGAGATTTTTTAAAAAGAGAAACGATCGCAACTTTTTAGGGAGAGAAATTATCCTAAATTTAAAGTTTTAGCGAGGTCATCTTAAATTTTTTTTAAAAATAAACTATATCAAATTTTAAAGAGAGAAAATACCTAAAATTTCTTAACTAGAGACACCGTATCAAATTTTAGATGGAGAAATTACATGAAACTTTCAAAGAGAGAAACTATTTCAAAATTTGTAGAGAGAAAATATTTCAAATTTTAAGTTTTAGAGAGAGAAAGTGTATTAAAAGTTTAGAGAGAAAAACCATATCAAAATTTAGAGAGTGAAGCAATCTCAAAATTTTGGGAAAGGTTTCTATACTTCCCCTACAACATAGAAGATCTATCTTTCCCATACCATCCAGCCATCCAATTTTGATCAAGAGAGCCACTCACCGTTTGATCTTAGATCCGACGTCTCAAAGTATTTTTATTTTTATTTTTTTTATACAAATTGTATGAACATGAAATTTGGTATGTGCCATATTCTCATTGAGGGGTGCTTATAAAAAATATTAAAAATAAATTTTCGATAAAATATAATGACCAAATACCCCTTGAAATTTTAAGGGGTATTTTAGTCATTTTATTTTATTGGGAATTTTTTTTCTATATATTTTTCACTAGTGCGAGTTTAATAGTGGATTGGACGTCCAAAATTTGGTATCAAAATAGTTTATAGAAAAAAAAAATAGTGTAGAGACGTGACATTGTGATTGGGGCAATCTTAACCCTCCATTCAGAATGGACGGTTGGACAAGGAGAAGTATATAAGTTTTATGCTATAGGGGAAGCATAGAAAGCTTGCCCCAAAATTTTTAGAGAGTATCTAAAATTTTAAGTTTTTGAGAGAGAAAGTATATTAAAATTTTGGAGAAATAAACTATATCAAATTTTGTGGGGTGCAGTTTGCATACAGATGTATCCGTAGTTGTAGAGGTAAGGTGCACCTTCAAATTTTACAATGGTATATAATTTTGATGGACAATGTTCTTAGGATTATCTCAAAATCTATTTTTATATCTAATTATAACATTTTGAATTTAAAAAATGGTTAAAATCAAGTAGATCTATAAACATATGAAATCTTGAAAATGGATGGTGTAGATAATATGTTGTAAAATGCACTATTTCTGAGACTCAAAATCTTTTTATTTTCATGGTCATACATCTCGATGTCGAGATGATCAATCAAAGGGTTTTCCAACATTAAAACTAACTTTTCCAATGAATTTTTGAAGTGCATCCGTTGTTCTACATTATAAGGTTGCATCCTTATATAAACTTTTTCCAATTTTGTTACCAAAGAATGGGCATGAAAATGATTGTAAGAAAAATAATTAATTTTGTATAGTATATCCAAACAAGAGATTTAAGGATTTCATGACAAAAGGTCCTTGATATTAGAAATTCATAGATTTTCTTGGATTCCATATATCCAAAATTCCTAATTTCCTCCGGTCAAAATGGGTCGTTGGAGTTTTTTGAGCCTTAAATCCTTTTTTTTTTACAAATCTATGATCATGGAGGCGGACGAACAATTTTTGGTCCTCAATACATCTTCTTTCTTGGATTTTACGGTAGGGGCGCTTTTTTTTCAAGCACAGGGGACGGATATGACTCCAAATGGAAAAAGTTTATATAAATGCGAAGCTCTAAACAATTAAATTAGGGCGCACATCAAAAATTTCAAGAGAAGAGGTTGTTTTGATGCTAAAAAATCTTCAAATTGATCATCTTGACCTTTAAATGCATGGACATGTGAAAAAAAAATAGATTTCAAGTTTTGAAAATAGTGCATCTTGCAATGCATTTTTGGACCGTCAATTTTTAAGTTTTCATAGGCCTGCTCAAATTGCACTATTTTTTAAGCTTTAAATTTAATAATAAGAGCTAAAAATATATTTTAAGGCTATCACAAAGATTTTCAGTGATGAAATCACATTTCTCAACTCTATTTGAAGGTGGGCTTTACTTAGATGTGACTTCAAGGTTTCGACGTGATTTGATGAAATGCTATTGTAGTGAAGAGATCTAGGTTTCTACCTGTTTTCTAATATGGTACAATTTTATGATACAATATATTAGAAAACATGTCTTCCGAGATACTTTTTATATGGCTAAGCTAATTCTAATCGAAATTTACTCAATTTGAATTAAAATTACCTGAATCGAATTGTAAATCATCATCTTGCTCCCATAATATATCGAGACCAGCCATCTCTCCCTTAAAACAAGGGGTTAATGGGCAAAATCTGGCCATCCTCCATTAAATATGGAATCAGCCAATTTTGTCAAAGAACCGGCTGAGAAAATCGGCCCGAACCCGTTCACGCTCCAACAGCCCACGTTTATTTTTAGTATTGTTTAGGTTTTTCGTCCTTTTTTTATTTCACTTTAAAACATGGGTCCCCACCTCTTTAAAGAAGGAAAGCCGTCCTTTTTTTCTTTCACTTTAAAACATGGGTCCCCACCTCTTTAAATATGGAAAGCCCAAGCACCAAACGATCAAATTTGAAAACCACGATTCAGGCATCTTTTCGTGCCTCCGTACCCATTTAGAGGGGGTGCTTGACTCCTCAAGTTACCCTTTTTGCGAACCAAAAGTGCTTTTTATTGACGCTAGAAACCACTTACGTTTAGTCTAAACAAAAGTGTTTTCTAGGGCCTTAAAAGTAGAGTTAGAGAGGGACCTACACCCTCTATCCACCGCACCGCACCGCACCAATCTTGTCATGATTCCTAAACGGAAGGAGTTTATATGAGTGCAAGGCTCTAAATAATTAAATTAGAGCGAATATAAAAAATCTTCGGAAGATGTTGTTTTGATGCTCAAATATCCTCAAATTAATCATCTCGATCTCAATATGCATGGAAATGAGAAAAAAAAATGGATTTAAATTTTGAAAATCGTGCATCTTGTAATGCATTGTGGACCATAAATTTTCAAGATTTTCAAGTTTTTTTATAGATATGCTCGATATACACTATTTTTTAAGCTTTAAATTTTATAATTAGAGATGAAAATATATTTCAAGGCTATCATAAATATTTCATGTATTGAACCCACATTTCTTGATACTATTTGAAGGAATTTCTAGTATTAAAACCACATTTCTCAAACTATTTGAAAGAGCGCTTTACCTTGATTGTTTAGAACCTCGCCTCTATACAAACCGTATCATTTATTTAAATATAATAAAACCTGGCAAGAGAGAAAAAAACCCTTTGTTTGAACCTTATGTTTACTGTCACCCATATTCACCTCTCAAAGGTATACCGTTGAGTCTCTCAATCATTGATTGGGATCTCAAAGGTGATTGAGAATGTGCATTATCGATATCAAACTGCACCTGAAATATCAACTATTTAGTAAGTTACTCTGTCATCAAAATGTATTTATATGAATTTTGGGGAAAAATTCCTTTGAAGGAGACTCTGAATTGGCAAATAATTTTGTAAGTTATTTTAAATTCTCGGAGTGTCTATAATCCTACGATCAATTTAAAAACAAAACTAGAGCTCAAAAAATGCTCCAAATTAGGACTTGATAGCGAATCATTCATTTGATGACAATTTATCTAGATCTTTTTTTGAGTTTCATAAGAGGGAAAAATTTCCTTTTATGTGGTGACATGATGCAAAAATGGGTTTGTGCATTGTATTTCTTTTATATTTATACACAAACCTATAAAATGAAACCATCACGTGCAAGTGGCATTGAAGATTATAAAAATAAAAAATAGAAAATTTTGAGTTAGAAAGATTCATTTTATAGCATTTAGTTCCATGTCGAGCGTAAAATGATTGTAATGAACAAGAAACACCTGGACATTTCACAATATTTTACTTGTTTTCAATAAAATAATGAAAAAGTGTAATGCAATACTTCTAACCAAATATGACAAAACCAATCAAACAAAAAATAGTACTTCTCGATGATTTGTTTGAAATATGAAGAACAGGGAATTGGAATGGATCAATTTGTCTAGAAGGGTTTAGGACAATGAGCAGTGTGAATTAATTTATGAGAATGGATAAGAAGATGGAGTTCATACGATGGTGCAGTCTGAGTGTACAGCACTTAGCACCTTACTTTTGATAGTTTATTTTAATTTTGATGCATCAAAATATACCAGTGGTGTTCATCATCATCTGAAAAAATAAACCATTCTTTTTCCTCCAATGGTGTAGGAGAGCGTGGGTATTGTGTATTCTTCTTTCTCTCTTCACTTTTTAGGAACATTTGCCATTTGAAAATCGGAATCAGACCCGGTATTCCACTGATCCAATGGGAAAGGTTAAAAAAGTAGCAAGAAAATAAAAAAAAAATAGTTTGAAGTAGTCCACCTCTTAGTGCTGATTAACAATCGCATTAGTGATTTTTAATCTTAAAAAGGTGTGAAAAACTGCACGAGAATCTCATTTTATTTTTGAAATATGACGTTAGTTCCTTGTATTTCACAAATACCATTGAAGTCCCTCTTTTTATGAACATAATTTTATTTTTCTTATGTATTAAATATTTGATAAATATAAATTTGAAGCGACCATACTTTTCACTATCATATAGTTGTAAGAAATATATAAAAAATCAAAATAACCAAAAGATCCTTATTGTTTTCGTAATTTTATTTCTTTGAATTAATTTATTATATTAATCATTAGGCGCATGACATTGACAAATATTTATGCCCCACATTTAAGCTTAAATATATATTTGTCATGCGCCTAATATTTGTCAATGTCATGCTCTAAAATTTAAATATATTAGATGCTCTAAAATTTAAATTTAAATTTAAATATATTATATGTGGTGACATGATGCAAAAATGGGTTTGTGCATTGTATTTCTTTTATATTTATACACAAACCTATAAAATGAAACCATCACGTGCAAGTGGCATTGAAGATTATAAAAATAAAAAATAGAAAATTTTGAGTTAGAAAGATTCATTTTATAGCATTTAGTTCCATTTTGAGCGTAAAATGATTGTAATGAACAAGAAACACCTGGACATTTCACAATATTTTACTTGTTTTCAATAAAATAATGAAAAAGTATAATGCAATATTTCTAACCAAATATGACAAAACCAATCAAACAAAATATAGTACTTCTCGATGATTTGTTTGAAATATGAAGAACAGGGAATTGGAATGGATCAATTTGTCTAGAAGGGTTTAAGGACAATGAGCAGTGTGAATTAATTTATGAGAATGGATAAGAAGATGGAGTTTATACGATGGTGCAGTCTGAGTGTACAGCACTTAGCACCTTACTTTTGATGGTTTGTTTTAATTTTGATGCATCAAAATATACCAGTGGTATTCATCATCATCTGAAAAAATAAATCATTCTTTTTCCTCCAATGGTGTAGGAGAGCGTGGGTATTGTGTATTCTTCTTTCTCTCTTCACTTTTTAGGAACATTTGCCATTTGAAAATCGGAATCAGACCCGGTATGCCACTGATCCGATGGGAAAGGTTAAAAAAGTAGCAAGAAAATAAAAAAAAAAGAGTTTGAAGTAGTCCACCTCTTAGTGCTGATTAACAAACGCATTAGTGATTTTTAATCTTAAATTGATGTCGCCCTTCTAAGGTGAACCACGTAAACTTGAAAAAGAGATAAGTCCCAAGATCCATTGATAATAACGATCAAGTATATCTCAATAAGTTCGATGCATATTTCAAGCATATGGAATAAAGCGACAGTTGCCGGTGCACATACACCACGCGGACAAGAAGAGTAGGCATCTTGTCGGTTCAATGTGGATGTTTTTTTTTGTTTAGTTAAAAGATTTAGTTCATTAATTGGCCAAAAAAAAAACGATTTAGTTGATTTAAGATGTTACCACATATTCTAGGACCCTTATGATTGAGGCAAGTAATAGTCAGTTCATCTCTATAGAGTATGTATCAACGTTCAAAAAATCGAATTGGGGTTTAAGTAACCGGTATAAAAAGTATATTTAAAGACTGAATAAATAAAGCACATCCAAATGAAGCTGAAAAATAGTGAAAAATAATAAATTTTAAAAAAATCAATTTATACTTAAAGGTATTTTCAAAGTTTTTCAAAAATAGATGGGATAATGTAAAAATAAGTATTTACAGCCAAAACACTTTCCAATCTTTGACAAAATGATAAAAAATGGTTTTGGGATTTTATGTTTGATATTTTTTAATTTGTTTAAATACCTTGCCGGACTACCAAAAACCGGATAAAACCAAATCGTCCAGTATCCGATTCCAATTTGACCAGTCAGTTCCGAGTTGAAGCAGCCGAGTTTGCAAACACTGATATAAACAAAGAGGATCCATGCAATGTTGATTGTGCATAGAACGTCTTCTCTCTTGGTGCATTTAGTCTTTCTCTCTCTAAAATTTGGGAGAGCTGATTCCATTGTGGGTTCATCTCTAATTGTTTGGGGTCATCTATGCAGTTTCATCTCTAATTCTTTGGGACTTTGGGGGGTCATCTATGTTGTTTCAAGCTAGATAAAGCTTTCTCTTTCTAAACCAAGATCGTGCTTTCTCTCTCTAGATCAACATTGCGGTCGTGTGCAGTAGATCGTGTTGGGTACGAACATCAGCGGTGATGTGATCACTGGGCATCCGTGGTGTCGTTCGTTGGTCGGGTCTTTATCCCTCCTTGCCCGCTGTCCGACTACGCAACAACTCTTTCACCTTACACCTCCCTTTCCTTATTGAGTCAATTACATACGGTAAAAAAAATATTAAAATGCGAAATAAGCGTTTTTGAGGTAAAATTACGCGGGAGGTCCATTGATATATTTTTTTTTTTTTTTTTTTTTTTTACTAAAATTGCTCTTCTGTCCCGAAATGGTATCCTTGTACCTCTTTTTTTTTTAATTGTTTTATAAAATGACTGTGCCTTAATATTTGGAGCAGCGTCCAGTCGGTCTGATGTTAGCATCATCGGACCTCTTTCTGTAGTGTCCTTCAAAGCGATATTAGGTTGGTATTTTCGGATACCGACTTTGTTAATTATTCAGAGGCTATCCATGCTTCCCGTTCTTGAGCCGCCTTCAGAAATGCATCAGCGGTGATGTGATCACTAGATTCTTATTTATATACCTCATTAGCTCATTTGTTTGTTGAGAAATAAGGAGGTCCAAAGATGCAACCTGATAAGGAAAAAACTAAAAAGCAAACATGTCTGAAGATGGTTTGAACGGTAATTTAAAATAATAATAATAATAATGAGACCTTGTGCATAATTTTCACTCAAAATTAGCCCATTTCATATTTTTTATTGTTTTCTATATCCATACATAAATTTTTCTTTTTTTAAACCTTTTATTGGGCCAGCATGCAAGTGGAATTCAAACGGAGCAGCCACTCCTCGACCTCCTCCCGGGTTTACATCTCTCCTCCACCTCACCCCAGGCTTTTATCTATCTTATAAAGGACCCCAACCCTTCTAAGCATCAACATCTCTCTCTCTTTGTAATGGAAATGGACCCAACCTCTTCAGTGCACCAGCATCCCAAAACCGTGAGTAGTTTGGAACCAGATGAAGAAGCTCAACAACACCAAGAAATTCACTATGCAAAAGGCACCACGTTCTCCAAGACTTGCTTCAATATGCTCAATGCTTTATCCGGTTTCTTTCTCTCTCTCTATCTACATGTGTGTGGTGGTGGTCATCTTTTTCTTAGGCTGCTAGACTGTTCTGTTCTCTTAAGCTGTGAAGTACTAAAACTTAATATTTCTTATGCTTTTTCCTCTTTAAGGATTTGCAAAAAGAAACAACTTTTAAGGCTTCTAGTCCATGTTCTTTCCTTCTTTGTCCATCGTCCGTTGCATACATAAAATTATTCTTTTTCCCTCTTGGGTGTTTTGGGGATTAAAGCTGATTTTGAATTGACTTCTTCTTTTTTGCTATAGTTTACTGGTATCTCATGGAATGTTCATGCTTCTACCACACAGAATAAAGTGTGCACATGCTACACACCGATATTTTTTATCTGGGTACCAGCTTGTTTGGACTACTGGTTCAGTCCGAATCGGAAATCGCTGGAGCTGGATAGAGCGAGGAGGATGGCCATTCATGGCCAAGAACCTCGTAAACATCCAAGTCTTTCGATTTTCTAGTATTTCTTAAATTCTTCCGGTTTCGACTTTGATTTTAACTATTTCCTGTTTCAACTTTGTTTCACTTGGGTTGGACTGATGAACCGAAATTCAACCATGCACATTGGAACCTTATTCAGATTCTTGAATTAGTGTTGTGAACTGCTTTGTGCAGATTAGCGTTTGAAAAAATTGAACCGGCCTCGGAACCTGGCAAGGGTTGGTTTTGAGTAACCAGCAAACCAACCAGTTCAACCGGCCTAACAAGGAAGTCCCAACAAGTAAAAACAATATTAAAAAAAATACAAAAAATCTAAAATAAATTGAAAAGTGTATTTAAAGCATGATTAAACAAAGTACATCCAAATGATGCCGAAAATTAGTGAAAAAAATAGATTTTAAAATTAAAATTTTAAAAAATTGATTTGTGCCTAGCACATTTTTAAAAATGTTAAAAAATGATAGAAAAATATAAAAATAAGTAATCATGACCAAAACACTTTCTAATCTTTACAAAAATGATAAAAAAAACATTTAAAAACGCATTACACCCATCTCATATTTTTTGAGATTTTATATAATTTTTTGTATTTTTTTTAAAAATACTCTACCAGATCACCAAAACCGAAACCTGCAAGCCGGGTGATGTTGCAAACATTGGTGTGACCAACTAAAACCAATTGTTTCAATTGTAGAATTCTATGAAGACAAACTTTTTGCTTGTATTGAAAAATTCACGATAGGAAAGAAGGCACTTCCGGAAGAAGTAGAGACATCAAATCAAGTTCATATAATTGATCTTTCATGAGGTCCATATGGAGACAAAACAAAGTAGTGGTGTAAAGACCTTTAAAAATAATCATATAGCGATTCCTTTATGTATTAATTGCGTTTGGTTTTCTGCTTTGTAGCATTTGTACGAACAATTGTGAGGCCCCGAATCTTATCTTTTGATTTCCAAATCTGCCTTATTCCGTGTCATCCAATGATTTTGCCTTCGTGTTATTTTTAGTGGACGAATCTTTGCCCAGAATTTCCCCTCTAGGGGTGGCAACGGGTTGGGTCCGGCTGGACCCGGACCCGGACTCGAATAGTACTAGAGTCCAGGTTTTGGACCTGGATCTGACCTTTCGGGTAAAAAATTTGGATTGATACTTGGACCCGAGGTCAAGTCTTAAGTTTGGTCAAGTCCATTCCCATCTTATGATTATGAGCTACTTTACTTTTTATCTTTTTTACCCTTATTCTACCATCTTATACTCATATTATTGACAACATTTATAGTATTGCACAACAGTTATGATTACTGCACAACATTTATGATTACTGACATTCCCTACTATTTTACGAAATAATTGGAAATTCCTAAAAAACAAACCTATTGGCAACATTAATGAATATCCACATACTGGTCAGGTCCAACTGCACCTGAACATGATGGCAAATAGTATTCGGGTCCAGCTTTTGGACTCGGACCAGACCTTTCAAGTCCAAAATTTGGACCCATACTCGGACTCGAGGTTGGGTCTACCCATCGGCTCTCGGGTCTGGTCTTCCTCTTTCTCTCACTCAAGGTTGGCAAAGGGTTGGGTCTACGCAATAGGTCAAGCGGACCCAAGACTGGGTCTAGACACAAAGGTTGTCCCTAGCAGGTTGGATCCAGTTATGTACTCGTGAGTGAAAGGCAATAGTGGTCTTGAGTTTGGGCCGAAGGGCTATTGACCGTTTGGATAAAAAATTTGATGGTTGAGTGTGTATAAGAATATTTTAGTGTTTTGAAATATGACCTGGACAAAGTACTCGGACCTTGGCCAAGGCGAGTCGAATAACTAACGTGAGTCCAGTTTTTTTAAAAATGAAAAATATTTAAAGCTTATGTAGATATACTTTAGATAACATTTTTGAATGGGGTATAGTGGCGGACCGGTGCCTTCCCTGTGTGTATTGATGAGAGTTCGGTTCTGCCATCATCGTCAAAGGATTTTTAAAGCCCACCGAGTGGGTTAAAAAAAAAAAACGTGTGCGCTGACCATTATGCCACTCAATATTTTATTATCTTAGGAATTTTATAAACTTCATATTTACGGTGTACATAGTACTCGGTCAAGATTCGCCTTGCCCATAGGGAGAGGCCGAATAACTCGGCCGAATCCGAGTTATCTTGATTGAATTTCGAAACAGCAATAATTTAAGGAAAAAGTTTATATAAGGATGCTACTTTATAATTTAGAACTACGGATGCCCTTAAAAAATCTATCGAAAAATGTAGTTTTAATGTTGAAAAACCCTTTGATTGATTATCTCGACATCGAGATGTATGATTATGAAAAATGAAAAGATTTTAAGTCTAAAAAATAGTACATTTTACAACATATCATCTACACTGTCCATTTTCAAGATTTTCATATATTTATAAATTTACTTGATTTTAACTATTTTTGAAATTTAAAATTTTATAAATTGATATAAAAATAGATTTTGAGATAATCCTAAAAATATTTTACATCAAAATTATAGACCATGATAAAATTTGAAAGGCACCTTTCCTCTGCACTTACGGAGGCGTCCGTATGCAAACTGCACCCATATTTTAATTTTGTCCATAAATTAGATCTGGGCTTGTGTACATCACACCACGACACACCCAACAAAAATATAAAATAATATTTTACATATTGTAAAATGACGAAACTACCGTAGAATGTCATTAGGGATATTTGTCCATTTTTAATTAGATAAGGTATTTTTGTTATGTTTTTACAGGGTGCCTAAGGCACAGATGCACCTACTCTCCAAATTTCAGAGCAAACAAATGTTTAGAGAAAAGGTAAAAATTCGTAGCCCAAAATACACTCGACCATCCGATAAAAATTGGGTGGTTGAAAGACTTTTAACCCATGAGCTCAATCAATCTAGCATTTGACTCGTGGTCGTTTGGTAGCAGCTGTCGCCCCCTATATATATATACTTATGTGAGCTCATGGGCTCATAGAACAGTATAAAGTATAAACCCAACGGCCTAGATTGAATCTGGATCTATCCAATGATTACAATTGTGTTTCATAATTAAATTTTAATTTTTTTCTATAAATCTAAATTAGTTGAAATTTGGAGTGTTTATACTTCAAGAATAATAGAATCTAATTTAAAAATAAAATTCACATAAATTAAATTGATCAAAATACCCCTAAAATTTTGGTCAATTTATTTATGTAAATTATTATTTTTAATATTTTTATTAGGTGTGACTTGCTAAGAAGAGTCTACGCTCCAAATTTCATAATATTTGGATTTATATAAAATATTTTAAAATTATATTACATATATATAGTTCTAATTGTCAGATCGGCCCAGATTGGCGGTCATGATCTCATTTCGTATTTGAAATTTAATTTTTTTCTAAAAATCTAAATAATTTTAAATTTTAAACGTGTATTCTTAAAAAATAATAGAATTTGATTGAAACATATCAAAAAAATAATTTGTAAAAAATAATTTGTAAAAAATAATTTGACCAAAATACCCTTGAAAAGTTTCAGGGGTATTTTGGTCAATTAATTTTTATGAATTATTTTTAAAATATTTTTATTAGATGTGCCTTGAAGAGAAGAATGGACTCCCAAAATTTCAACTAATTTGGATTTGTAGAAAAAACATTAAAATTAATATACGAAATGAGGTCGTGACCATCAGATAAACCCAGATTCTGGGTCATTGTGTTCATATGTTCATATGAGCTAGTGGGCTAATCTCAGCATTTTCCATATATATATATATATATAATTGGTTGGTTGAAAGAATTTTAGACAATGAGCTCAATCAATGTAGCATTTCACTCATGGGCATTTGGTAGCAGTTCTCGCTCCCCATATATATATATAGATGAAAATTGTTTCATGTAGGCTGGAACGCATTTCTACATATGCGGTTCAGAAGTGTAAAGCAGCCATCTTAAAGATGGCTGCAAGCAGGTGGTCCATCTAAAAACAATAGAAACTAACGGTCAAAATGTTTATTATTTTTAATTTTTAAAATTTATTTTATTTTTTCATATCCATGATCTCCATATTAGATATTACTTCTTTAAAAATTAAATCCAAAAATCCATATGAAAAATAGATTTTTAAGAGGCACCACATTTCTACCTGGGCAGGCTTAGCCACACGAGTTGGCAGGTTTTTGTCCAATGACTTGGGCCCCACCTGGGTACGGGTTGAGTCTGGTCCAACTAGGACCCAGACAAGAACCCGACCCCTTTACACCCCTTACTCTCTCTCCCTCTCCTAATTTCTCACTCTTCTCCTAATTTCTCACATTTTTGGGACCACAGGAGTTGGGGTCGTTGTCATTCCATATGGATTATCACAAGGTGGCTGGGCAGGCTTGGGATTTCTTGGGCTACTAGCTATCATTTCCTACTACACATGCTTACTCCTTCAACGTTGCATGAACATGGACCCTCACATCAAATGCTACCCAGACATAGGCAATCTTGCCTTTGGTCCCAAAGGCAAAATCATCATCTCTACATTTATCTATCTTCAACTATTCTTACTTGACATAAGTTTCTTGATATTAGTAGGTGACAGTTTAGCTAAATTGTACCCTGAGTTTGGCTACAAAATTGGCGCTCGGAGATTAGACGGAAGCAAGGCATTTATTATTTTATCAGCTATGGTTGTTCTCCCAATTGCTTGGCTAAAAAGCTTGAGGAGACTGGCCTATGTGTCAGCAATTGGGGCTTTTGCTTGTGTGGTTGTGATAGGTGCAGTTATATGGGTTGGTCTATTTGGTGGGGTTGGGTTTCATGACAAAGGAAGCCTCATTAATTTAAGTGGAATACCAATGGCAACTAGCATTTTTGCTTTGTGTTTCAATGGGCATGCAGGTCTCCCTACCGTCATTGGGGCAATGAAAGATAGAAGCATGGGTCCAAAGGTATGTATGTGAGTTTTATCTTGAGCATGAAACCTATGGTCTAGAATCAAGTATCAACACCTTGGATATAAGGGTGGCAATGGCCCAAATGTGGGCAGGGGCATGGCTCACTCGAACCAGCCCAGGACCCAAGCTAGGTGGCCCAACCCGGTCTATTGATGGGGTTGAGCCAGGCTAGGTTTAGTAAATATTATTTATCTATTTCTTAATTTGTAAGGAAAAATAAAGCAATGGTAATGCCGGGTTGGGCTTGGCGAGCTAAGACCCGTCTCTTGGCCCATCCCTAGCCCAAACACCATACCTAGATTTTTAGGCATGGATTTTGGCAGTCAGGCTAAACTTAGTGGCCCAGGCACAGGTTGTTTCGGGCTAGGCCGCCCCACCCGCTACTACCACTAGATATAAGAAGGGGGTTGAGGGTGGGAATTTGAAGTTTGCTATAGTATTCTATACCATCATTTTGTGTTTACTAAAATTTCTTAGCACTCCAACCACTAGATTTCATCAAAGGGTGGATATGGCTTGTTTCTCTAATAGAGTTTGGGAAGAGTTCTATTTGTTATTTATTGTGCGCAGAAGCTCTATACCTGATGGGTTGATTTTTTGGTAAATAAAATACATAAAATAAAGCATGAAACACGTGCCACAAGAACACAAAGATTTACGTGATTCACCTTAGAAGGACTACATCCAAGGGCACGACAAACTGAAATCCAGTATACCAATGAAAGTTACATCACATATTTTGAAACAAATCTCAATTAAAACATAGTCGAACAAACCCTTTTAAACCGCTCTCTCTTCCTTTTCTTTACTTCTGGCAACCATTACCCACAACGCCAGATAAAGACCCAAGAGAAATTAACTTTCTCTTTAATTAAAAAGGGAAACATCCCAAAATCTCTATGGGCGTGTTTGATAAGTGGAAGTTTTTGAAAATAGGAATTAAATGTCCCACTTCCATATTTGATATTACTGTGTGGAAGCTATAAAGTGGAAGGGCGACCTTCCGTGCAGCTTTTTGTAGTGTTAAAATTGGTTCATTTTTGGAAGACCTCTCTTCCATAAAAAATGATGGAAGAGCAATCTTCCATAATTTGTGGGAGAGTCCCTTCTACTTCCAAAAACTCCATGTGTAAAACACAACCTATGGGAACCGTTTTTCTACAAGAAACAAGCCTCTCAATCTACATGAACAAGCCTTCAATTTTCAAGAGTCTATAAGATGTACCATCAATGTTTCTATCCATAAGAAGCTCTCTTTCTCTAAGAGGATCTTGCATCTTATGCATACGAGAAGCGGAATATTGCATCTTATGTATATGAGGCCCTGCCCCCCCACTTTCTAGAAGAAATCACCATTCTCAAATGATGTCCCAAATAGGGCACACAAATTATATGTACTTTCATCCCAAATATATATAATATTAAGAGTTCATACTAAATAGGAAACTTCCTATAGATATTACATATATCTCAAAACTTTGAGATATATCAAAAAATCCTAATCTTTTTTAGATTTCTATTTCTCTTAAGAAACTTATCAAATATCAATCCCACATAATACGAAAATATCTCAATCCCACACAATATGAGAATATCTCAATCCTACATAATATGTAAATTTCTAATGTCGATGATTTTATATAGCACCAAATCCAACATTATTGATATCTAATGATTGGGTTTTTGTGCTTCAAGTGACTACATAGAATACTTTTCCATATCAGTCTAACAAGTAGATATGGAAAATCATACCATGAACATATCATGTATTATTAGGTTATTATGTATGATACATGCCGTCTCTATCATAATCCATACTCAAGAGTAGATGATCGAGATGAACCATTCTTCTGGTCAAGTCTACCATAGTCCACTCACGCATCTATTGTGATGTACTATTCCTATTGAAGGATTTACAAAACTGTGTAACACTTGAGGCCCATTTCAGTAGAGGCTCTCATGGTCGCCAAAGGTTTTGTTTTCGAAACCGTACAACTACGGTCCATGATAAAGTTAAATGGATTTCCGAAACTCCTAACCCTTTTTGTATTCTTTGGTTGCAGGCACTGGCCATTTCCTTCATCACTTGTTCCACGGCTTATGCACTGATGTCGGTCCTCAGTTACCTAATGTTTGGAGACCAAATAAAATCACAAATCACGCAAAATCTCCCAATTAAAAATATTAGCTCCAAGATTGCAATTTATGTTGCTGCTATACTTCCATTGTTAAAATATGCACTAGTCATGGCTCCGGTCGTAGCTGCCATCGAAGAGAGTTTTTCTCTTTGCAGGAAGAGGGTGGTGAATTTATTATTGAGGACCACGATGGTGGCTCTCACAGTCATAATTGCTCTGACATTTCCTTTTTTCGGGGATATGATGGCATTTATCGGATCGTTTCTTGGCGGCACCGTTGCTCTAATTCTACCATGCATTTGCTACCTGAAGATCTTTAAAGGCACAAAGAGTTGCATGGTTGAGAAAGCTATGGTGATGGGGATTTTGATGTTGGGTTTTTGCATGGCAACTATTGGGACTTATTTCTCTCTAAAGCGCATGCTGCAGAAAATGTAAATTCTTGATGATATAATTCATGTAATTTAATTGCTAGGGTAAATTAAAGCCTTTGTCTTTTCATCATGAGCAAAATTGAAGATAGCATCATGTATGAATTCATTTAGGCTTGTGTCTCCTACACCTATGTTACCTGACACTCCATTCCTACTGCTGTTCAAAGAATAAGAGGAGCTAGTTGAATGCAGTCCATGTGTACAGTACGTAGCACCTATTTGTAGAGGATTATGATAGTTTTCTCTAAGAGGGAGATACTACAAAATTTTGATGGATGATAATAATGTTTTCATCATCATGAGTGGAAAACCTTCTTCTTGAGTGGGCGAGTGGGTGGATGTTTAGGACGTGCGACCATGTTTTCAAGAATTCTATTTCCAACCTATTTGAAATCTTTGTGATAGTCTTAAAATATCTTTTTATATTTATTTATAAAATATAAAGCTTCAAAAATATTGTAGGTCGACAGATCTATGAAAATTTGAAAATCTTGAAAATCAACGGTCAAAACATACGTTACAAAATACATTAATTCCAAAACTTGAAATCCATTTTTTTCTCTCGGCCATGCTTCTTGATTTCGAGATGATCAATTTAAAGATATTTGAATATCAAAACAACATCTTCTAGTGAAATTTTTGAGATAGGGTCAAATTTGATTGTTTAGAGCCTCAGCTCTATATAAACTTTTCCCTTTATAATATGACATTAATTTTAAGATTTGAAATCCATTTTTTCATATTTATACATCAATTGGAGATGATCAATTGGAGGTCAAAACAATCTTTTCCAGTAGGTTTTTGAAGTGTGCCTGGCTTTTGCCATGTAAGATATAAAGTTGATTCTTTGTATAAATTTTTTTTTCTGAAAAATTTTGGACACTTATACATCTTTATTTTGTAATACGATATTCTTGTAGTAAGCGTATTTTTGGTAAGTGAGATTCAACCTTGTAAGTGAGATTCAACCTAGAAGGTAGTCTATTGAACAAATCCATTCAATATCATCAATTGTTGGAAGAGATGGTTGTATATTGAACAAATCTATTCAAAGTTGACCCATTGATTTTTTGGTAAATAAATTACAAGAAAAATAGAACTGGCAACAAGCATAAAAAATAAAGTAGGAAGTAAATAATACAAAAAAAAGCAATAGAATTTATATAGTTCGTTATAGATGTGACTACATCATGGGTGAAGGCAATCAATGTTTTTGCCTTAATTCAAAGTTTTATCTTTCCCAAATCATGGACCTCTATGACTATCCTAATCCAAATACAACTTTGTTTATGCTAAAAAATTTATGCAGAGATTGCATCTCCACCTCGCTTTTTGGCGTAAACTTGTCAAAAGGAGGTTCGGTAGAGAATAAGCCCCATTAAATTATGATTGATTCAGGAGAGAGATTGTCCACGATACCGCACTTGCTCGGATCACCTCAATACCAGCTCCTAATAATGTTAAACGAAAAGAAAATTACGAAATCAGGGTTACGAGAAGAGCTCTCTTTCCTTTCTTTCTAGCATTCTCACTAAGTGTTGGGCAAGTAAGCTGAATCGGCCTAACATGCTCGCTTGCTTAGAGCTTCAAGTCTTGCTTTTGCTTAAGGTGCCTCGCTTGGTTAGAACTTCAAGTCCGGCTTTCGCTTCAAGCTGTGGCTTAAGGAAAGGATTTTGAAAGGGTTTTAAAAATAGCTGAAAATGAAATTAAAAAAAAAAATAGAGATGTACTCCGGCCCCTAGGCTGGGCAGCCAGAATCGATGCCAATTTAGGATTAGTATGAGTGCGTGACTTTCACCGATGCCTTGGGGGTCCAGCAAATGTAGGTTGATGAATTTGGAGAGTCCAAGAATTCGAGGTTTTATGTATTTGGGCATGCTAGGTCGAGGTATGAAGCTACGAGTTTAGGATTAACGCTGTGTTTAGCAGAGTCCGGTTTCAGTTCAACAGAATATGGGCATAATGTTCGGGATTCCGTCCGAGGGTTCGATCCCTATTTACAAATATTTGTTCACCTTAATTACCGTTTACAATCTTGAGATTAAATCTGGACTGTGAATGCAAAAGCCGCATATTGCGGCCACTACCACCACTGTAATGCTTTTTGCCACCATTTAGGCCTCTATGCACCATACATATGGAATTTGCACTCCGTGTGTAGTGTTTGAAGACTTTGCAAACTCTTGGTATTTCAAGCGCATATGGCAATTGTACTTCAGGAAAATTGTTTGATATATGGAATTTGCACTCCGTGTGTAGTGTTTGAAGACTTTGCAAACTCTTGGTATTTCAAGCGCATATGGCAATTGTACTTCAGGAAAATTGTTTGATGTGGTGGGGACCGCATTTCTGCATTTAAAGTGCCCGAATATAAAGCATCCACCTCAAATATGGATGTAAATAGGTGGTCTATCTAAAAATAATTGAAACTAACGATCTAAATTTTTGTTAATAGAATTATTATTTTTAATTTTCAAAATTTATTTATTTATTTATATTCATGATCTTCATGCTAGAAATCACATGTCCTTAAAAGTTAGCTTAGCTTAAAAAACTCCTTTCTAGATGGACTCATGTAAACCGTTTCCTTGCACTCCATGTAGTGTTGGAATGGTCAAAAGATTTGTGATGAGACCTCGCATTTACTGGCAAGTGCACTCCATGTAGTGTTGGAATAGTGAAAAGATTTGTGATGAGGCTTTTGCATTTACTCTTGGTATTTCAATCGAGTAATTTCAAGAATTGGACTGGCCTGCAGCTTAGTGGCAATTGTCGTAATCACAATATTATTGTTGATACATTTTTATTGGGATATTGATAGATTTTATTGGGATATTATTGTTTGGGTCTTTATTTATCAAAATTTTATAGGTAAGTTAATATGTGAAAGTTCTATTAACTTTTTTGAGTAAGGAATACATATAAATTCCTTATCGGAGCCTATTATTTTGCCCGGTCTTTTAAATTAAACCCCTATTTGGATATTCAAATGAAAATTTGAGTAAGTTTCAAACCTCTTTCAAATATTAAAAAATTAGATGACAAAATTTTTAAAGTAGTATTCCTTAGAAAAAAATGATTAGCTTTTAAAATTTTAAATCCTAAGTTGTATTTGAGGTCTTTAAAAAAGTTAATGTTCACAAATAATAAAATTTTGTTATTTTTTTGGTAACTAGGTTAGTAATTGGAAAGGGATCTTTTATTTGGGTTATTTATTTATTTATTTATTATTCTTCAAAATGTCATATGTTGTTGTCATCTAATGTTATTATCAAGATGATTTCAACAAAAAAAATGTTATTATCAAGCTAACATCAAGATGGCCATTTTATTATGATAAATTCATTTTATCGTGATAAATTATTTTAATGGAGACGATCATACTTGGGTGGTAATTCCCATTATATTTGTCCGGCCATCAAAAGAGTACAGGGAGGCAGTGGAGCTACAAAAATGGGAATGCTAAAACCCATGCTGCCGAATACTTAGTGCAGGCTTATAACATGGATGTTAGTCTGAAAAATATTAATCTCAGAAGTGGTCTTTCAGATACAATCATTCTACTGTCCAACATATATTTATATATACATAGTGAGATTTCAAAAGGTTTCTAACTTGGTTAGACCGGTATTGCATCTTTGGTGTGTCTTCACCAGGGTGCCAATCGGGTTGAGTCGACCAACCAACTGGATAGGTTGATGGGATCCAAATATGGGTCTGGCTTGGGTCGTTTTGACTTGGAATTAACCCGGCTCATTTTTAGCTCCTGGTTCATCTAGGATGTTATATAGGGGTTGACTTGACCAATCCAACCCTGGACTTATATATAAAGAAAAATCGGATGTAGCATTTACAAGGCTATAGAGATAGTCTGATCTGTACGATATGGGATGCCTAGCAGGCGAGTACCTATCAACTATCGGAAAAAAAAGTTAAAAACGGTAAGAAAAAAGTTTAAATAGAGCCGAGGCTCTAAACAATCAAATTCGAACATACCTCAAAAGTAATGCCAATTGGGAATCGGAGGCAATGCTAATTGCTCCCAGGAACGAAGGTAAGTGGCGAAGGCCAATGTAAATGATGAATCCAATTTCGAGTCATGAGATATAGATACTACGAAAGTCATGAGGGTTGTACGTGAGCCAAATAAGTCATTAATTTGGTTAATATTTTGTTCTTAACAGTGGCATTTACAGGAAAGGATTCAATCTTTGTAAGAAATAAAATTTTTGATCGGAATCGAAATCCAACCTAAGGACTCTTAACTTTTTCGTTTGGTAACATAACTAATCACATTTTTACCCGTTTTATGAGTCAATGAGTGCAAGAGCCCGCTTACCCTTCAACATCCATCTTGTGTAATGTGTAAGAGCGTCAAATCAGATATGGATGATGCCAAAAAAATCCCCAAAAAAAAGTACATTTGAAAGTTCAATTTTTTTCCATATTTATGATCAACTTGGCTTAGACAATGGATCCCTAAAATTTTAGATAAAAAATCCATCTTTAAGGTGAAGGTTTCAGGGGACAGAACGTGTACATATGTGTAGGCTAACCCATTGAAATTCCTTCCTATTATTAAATGATCAATATTTTATATATTATAAAATGATATTAATAAAAATTTTAATTGCCGTTTTTTTTTCCTTTGGTAATTTAGTAGGAATGATAACCCCTAACTTTTTTTGAAACTGTTAGTGAGAATAGAAGCCCCGACGTGCAATTGAAATATGGAATATGACCACCAGAACCCTCAACCCCTTTCAATTTTGATATTTAGGCCTAAGTCGGTTGGGTCTCAGAAGATATTTGAAAACTTAGTAATGAATGGTTGGGTAAAACCCAAGCACTGGGAAAAAGTAAAATTGGTTGGAAGATATGCTTAGTGCCACATTCAGGCCTCTTTGCACTATTCATATGGCAATTGCACCCCATGTAGTGTTGGAATGGTGAAAATATATATATGATGAGACTTTTGCATTTCAATGAAGTGATTTCTAACAATCAAGCAACATTTGACTGGCCTCAAGCTTAGTGACAATTGTCGTATTTATGATATTATTGTCGATAGATTTTATTAGGATATTATTGGTTGGGTCTTTGTTTATCATAATTTTATTGGTGAAGTGTTATATGCCTCGGGGGACACACTCCTGTCCAAGGCATAAACCATCCATACCAAAGATGGATGTAAATGGCGACCCCTTCCAAACAAATTGAAATCAATGGTCTAAATATTTGAATCAAAAAATATTTTTTTAGTATTTAAATTTTTTTTTTTTGACAAATGTTCCAAAATTTATTAAAAAAACTAGACAAAGGAGATTACATCATAAGCAAACATGAGTGAGGGTAACATAAGTGAGGGTAAGGAGACCCCGCTTTTAGTCAAGGAATCAACAGGCGTATTAGCCTCTCGATAGACATGAGAAAAAGAAATCGAAAAGGATGCGGAGATATCCATAATTTCCAGCCAAATGAAATGCACTTTCCACATTACATGCCTATCCTTCTTACACCAGCCAATAGCATTGAGGGAGTCCCCTTCAACAACAACCAAAATCTATTTATTTATACATATTAATGATCTCCAAGTTAGAGATTATATATCCCTAAAATTTAGGGCCAAAATTTATTTCATAAATGAATTATTAAGAGTTGGCGCATTCTATATATGAGTCCATAGACTCATATAAACCATGTCCTATATTAAATTATTTGTTAAGGAATAAATATAAAGAGAAAGCTTTCTAAGCGTTGGATTTGAATCAATGCCTGGGATTTCAATAAATGACACCTTTAGCCATAATGTCACGAGTGAGCCTTGACCTTTGATCTAGATCTAAGGGCTTAGAGTATTTTATTTTTTAATTTTTTATATATTAGATGAACCGAATTTTGGTGTGTGTGATCATATCAAGGTGCACCTAAAAAATATTGCCATAAAAATAAAATGATCAAACTGCCTGTAAAACTTTCAGTGGTATTTTTGGCTATTTTATTTTTTAAAATATTTTTTAATATTTTTAATAGTTGCAAGCCTATGAGAGGATTAGATGTCCCAAATTTGATGTCAAAATAATTTATATAAAAAAATTAAAAATAAAATAGTGTTTAAGCGTGATATTGTGATTGGGACCATCTCAATCGTCCATTCAGATCGAACTGCTGAAAGATGGCAGACATAAATAAATTCTCTATACCTAATGAAGCATTTCCAAATATAAATTCCCTATTGGAACCTATTATTTAGGCAAGTCATTTTATATCTAACCCTGTTTATATTCAAATGAAAAAATTAGTAAGTTTCAAACCTCATTTCAAAAAATAAAATTGAGATGACAAATTCTGGAGGTCCTATGTTTTAGGCAAAGGACAATTAGTTTTTAAAGTTTCAAATGCTAAGTACTAGTTAAGGCATTTCAAATTTTTAGTGTTAAAAAATAAAAAAAAAGATAAAATAATAAAATTGTGCTTCTTTTAGGTAACTATGTTACTACTTAGAAAGGGATATTTTATTTTTTGTTGTTTTAATTCTTCAAAATGCTACATGTTTTTGTCATCTAATGTTATTATCAAGATAATATCGAGCTGCCCCTATTATTCATTTTATAGTCATAATATCTGAGATATTAGCGGCCCTTAATTTTCAAATGAGAAAATAAAGAGAAAGTGGTGCAGGGAGAAAATAATAAACTAAAAAAATAAAAATAAAAGTTTGAGAGCTTATATCATTTCTGGATCTGCAAAAGAGTCCACCTCAAGATCTTTTCACAAGATCAAATTCTTTCTTTATTATCCAATTACTGTGTTTTTAACGAAGGGATATTTCCTTTTGTACTTTCTGTATTCATCTTGACTTCTCAAGTAAATCTCCCCAAAGTATATCAAATAATATCTCTTTAAAATTAGGAAATGTCCAACATGGCTCCTCCGTATCGTTGCACCACCTCCTCCCACCCTAACTTATCTTCAGGCCCACCTCCAAATTTGAAGAAAAAAAAACCAGACAAATAATTAAGTTAAATTTTGAATTTTCCTATGTTTTTTTTTCAATCATAAGGTCTCTGTGGTTATTTTGGCTGTGTTGGATAAATGCCGTGATAAATAAGGCCACTGCATTAGTTGGGGCATTTATTGGTTTAAAAGGGGACCTTGGAGTTCCAGTCTCCTTGCAACATAAGAGATCATATGTGGATGGTAAGCCCCATGATATTTGTCCAGCTATCAAAAGAGTACAAACAATCATATGGATTTATATGTAAAAAATGTTAATTTCAAAATTGATCTTTGAAAAACCTCCTGCATCATTTAAAAGAAGTTAGGATTATATATAGCAAGATTTCAAGAGGTTTCTCAAGTGTCACAATAGCAATCATTATTTCAAGATGGTTTTAAAAGTGCATATTATTATCATTTTTGTGTGGCTTATATCACCTTTAAATACTGAAAAATCCAATGAATAGTTGTTATAGCCATTATCTAACTGCTGTCC
>NW_006494904.1:6535300-6557612 GCF_000471905.2 Amborella trichopoda
GAGGTATGGCATCACCTATATGGAGCATTACATGTTACACCTCATCACCCATATAGAGCATTAAATGTTATTAGTGTGCTCTATATAGGTGATATCACATTTTATATATAGATGATGTCACATCTACTTTAATAACTAAAAATACTTTTATTCAAAAAATATTTAGTATATAAACAAAAGTATATAAATATCTAAATCTATTGGATACAATTATAAAATGTTAAACACTAAGATAAAATACTCTCATTGTGACGGTAGAAAGCGATTTGATATGCCAGCTCACCTATAAGATTGGTCCGACATGGAAAGGATTTGGTCTGCCGGCTCACCTATAAGATTTTCGTCAACCAACGGTTGTGATTGGCTCGTTGTTTTTTTAAGAAGATGAACGGGGTTTTGAATCCCCAAGAGCTACGGCACCTAAACTAAATGCCAATTGAGAATACTCCAAAATCAAAGTAATAATGAATTGTCCCATGCGTCAATGTAGGCCAAGTTTTGGGGTTTGCTGATAACGACGACTCCACTTTTTTTAATATAAATTCTATCAGAGGTAGCTAGATGATGTCAACATGGAATCGCCTAAAACCCCACATATGGAGGAGTGGTTTGATTACTACAGTATGGTACCACCCGAGGTGTCACAGGAAATTAAGAAAATGAAAACAAAGGCCAAAGTAAAAAACAAATTTATGGAGAGGGTGTGTAGAAGAAACAAAGGGGCCCGCCCAGCCGCACGTTTGAACGTTGAAAGCATTATGTTCATGCGGAATACAGTATAGAGGATAAATGGGCACGCACTATTTCATTGTTGGAGCGATTTGTCACTATAAATCACTACCACGTAAATCAGGAACCAATATATCTTATCTTCTAATTGCGATGTTTATGTTCATTTCAACATTTGAAATGAACACTTTTTCCACTATGGGTCGGGGATCCCTTATCAAATGAACAACTTAAAAAAAAAAAATACACTTTTTCCATTTGTCAACTTATAACAATTAGCAGGATTACGTGTCCTACTTATGAACTACCCAAAAAAACTATAATTAGACTAAAAGACTGTGTGGTCATGGTGGAGCATAATGTGCATTTGCTCTCTCTGCCATGAACCCTAGAAACTCGAGTGTTTTTTAGACCTAATGGTGTTAATCGTGTGGGTCAACCCTATCTGTGAATGGGTTTGGACCCTTTAAATGGACTTTGCAAGCCGGGTCTGGGTGTATAGGTCAGACATGGACAAAAACATGTCAATTCCAGTTTGGTTTGGAATGACCTAACCCAATATATTAATAGATCTATTGTATGCAATAATTCAATATTAATGTTTTATATATAGTGTATCATTACTTTTTATATCTTGACCCAGACTCCGGTCGGACTCATCTTGACTCGAGTTTGGATCAAGTCTCGGTCTAGCTTAGACCTAGTTGGGTCGGGTTGAGCCTCGACTGGTTTGGAGTGCTTTTTCGACCCCAAAAATTTAAGGACATGATCTACACAACCTGGTAACCAAAACATTACCCCGTCACCTAATTGTTTCAACTCAAAATTTTCAGAAATAACTTGCCCAACCTAACAACGACAATAATAAAGAGAAAATTCAATACACTCCCTCCAAGTGCATGAAGTAAAAAAGACTTCTTTGACATTGTACATAGACTATCCATTTTTTGAATGGTCTGATTTAGGCATTTTGATGCTCAAATTTTGATTTTTATGAAAATATTTATTTGGCAATTTTAAACTAGATCCCAAATTTCCAGATCAAGAAAATCCTCTTAAGCAAACCAATTATCCGCGGCACCAATGTAAATTTGGCTCCGGCAGGAGCATAGTAATATACGCCCTAAGCATAAGCTACATGGCATATTCATCTCAATACAAAATGGTCCATCCACGGGTATTAATGGACGGCGGAGGACATTTCCTTTTCCACCAGCGCATGGAACATGTGGACTGAAATAGACAATTCGTGGTCTCTTTTTCTTTTCTTCATTTGGTACCATTTATTTATTTATTTTTTCTTTTTTTCATATGGTGAGTTTAAAGCATTTTCCTTGCAAGAAACACCAAATCCTAGGGGCGGCAACCGGTCGGGTCCGGCTGGTCCCAAACCCAAGTAGTATGCGGGTCTAAAATTTGGAACTGTATCCAGACCCGCCAGGTCCTAGGTTGGGTCGGATTCATTGCCACCCTATCACTATGAGGTTTTTTTTTTGCTTTTTTTTTTTTATCATCATATACCTTATGATTATGAGTTTTTTTTTTTTGCTAATAGTACTGTAATGTTGTCAATATTGTGACAATATGAACATTAATGTGTGCCTAAACACATATTATTGCCATCATATACTCTATGACTACGGGTACGGGTTGGGTCCCGTTAGACCCGAACCCAAACCCGAATAATATTCGGGTCGAAAATTTGGACCCATAAGGTCAATATAGGTATTTTTATCCGAAATAGGAATATAAATAAGGGCACCTCAGAACCAGAGACCACCATTTCCCTTCACTTCATTGTATTTTTGTTGTGATCTATGGACACTCATTATTGTGGCTCACAAAATTGTGTGGATAAGAGAGAGAAGAAAGGTTCGCATTTGGAGCAAAAGCTTATTTGTGACGAGGAACAAGGGAATTATGGGTGGTTCTGTAGTGATGAGGAGGCAGGTATAGATAGCAGGCATGACAAAGAATGGCGGGCTTTAGCTGGAGAGGGGACCACCTTCTTCAGATCTTGCTTGAATGGCCTCAATACTATATGCGGTTCTCTCTCTCTCTCTATATCTCTCTCTCTCTCTCTCTCTGAGCACCACCATCAGATCTTGTTTGAATGGGCTAAATGCTATATTTCTGTCTCTCTCACTCACTGAGAGAGAGAAACTTAATCTGAAACACGCTCTGTGTGAGAACATTAAACTTAAATTCTCCCTGTCCACAAACATTAAAGTTAACTTTTTTTCTCTATTTCTTATAGAAAATAAAAAAACCTAAGTTCTTTTTTTTTTTTAACCAAAATTTCCCAAATCCAAGTTTGTTTGGCTCTTTGAGAGAAATTTTTTTTAGAAATTGGCTTCATATCATGCAAAGTATAAAGTCACTTATCCATGCTCGCAGTTTGTGTAGTGGCATGAATATTTGTGCTGTGTGTTCGAAAAATTGAACCGGCTTAGGAAACTGGTCAAGAACAGGGCAATAAAAAAAAGTGTTAAAAATTTAAAAATCTTAATATATATATATATATATAAAACGTATGATTTAACATAGCACATCCAATGAAGTTAAAAATTAGTGAAAAAATGGATTTTAAAAAATTGATTTGTGTTCAAAGGTATTTTTGAAAATTTTTAAAAAGATAGAAAAATGTAAAAATAAGTATTAACAGCAAAAGCACTTTCCACTCTTTCCCAAAATGATGAACACCATTAAAAAACACATTGCAAAAAAATTCCATATTTGTGAATTATATATAATTTATTTTAAAATTTTTTAAAAATACGTAACTGGATCCCAAAATCGAAACCGGCCAATGATCGATTCCGATTTGAACCGCCCAATTTTGCAAACATGGTTTGTGCTTCATTGAGTGCTGGTTTGCATGAGACACATGAAAAAGCCGCTTGGCCGACAAAAATCTCTCCCGCATTGAGAGATTTCTCAGGAACCCTCATCGTCTTAATGGGATTAGAGAGTCGTTTCTCAGCATTCATTGTCCATGAGGGGGGGATATCCGAACAACACAATTTAGTAGATATATAAGCCATTTCATATAGGAAAAGTTTTATATAGCGCTGACGTTTTAAACAATCAAATTGAAGCCTACCACAAAAATTTTACTAGAAGAGGTTGTTTTGATGCCCAAATATCCTCCAATTGATCTTCTTAGCGTCAAGATGTATGGACATGAGAAAAAATAGATTTTTAGTTTTGAAAATAGTGTATTTTGTAACGCTTTTTTGGACCGTCAATTTTCAAGATTTTCAAGTTTTAATAGATATGTCGATATATATTATTTTTGAAGCTTTAAACTTTATATATAAAGATGAAAATATATTTTAAGGCTATCACAAAGATTTGCAATATTAAAACCTACATTTCTCGATAATATTTGAAAGTAGGTTCTAATTTGATTGTTTAGAGCCTAGGCTCTATACAAACCGCACTCTTCCATATATATATATATATATATATATATATAAGCGACATATATTGGATATAAATACCCTATTCCATACTGGCATCTAGTACGAAATATTTTCCTATTTCATTTGCCTTTGAATGTTTTAATTCTTTATCCAGATACAAATCTGAATAGTATTTGGATCTAAATTTTGAACTTAGACCTAACCTTTTGGGTTCAAAATTTGAACTATACCGTGACCCAAAGGTCAGTCTACCTGTCACATCTCAGGCTTTGTCGGATCCACTGCCACCCCTATAGGACGCCAACAAAAGTAAACCTAGACTCACAATCTTTGCGTTTTTGATTCCTTCTCTACCTCAAACTCCTTTCCATGGCTTTATGGAAAAAAAATGTTGGTGTAACCTTTTGTTCCTTGCACTTCACGGTTGCCACGTGATTCAATGAAGAACCTAAATGAAAATTATGTTAAAAAAAGTTAGGCAATTATTGTGTAAGCTGTCAATCTTAAATTAAGACGCACCTTTAGAGCGTGTTTTTTTATGTGATAGTATTTTTTCATAAAATATTTTTTTATATTTTGAAAAAGTTCACGTTTTTTATGATATTTGTGATATTTTAAGGCTATCACAAAGCTTTAAACTAATGACGAAAAATGCTCTCGCTCGCTCGTGAAATATTTTATTATAAAGAAAAGATACTGAGTATCCAAAAATGTTGAATATATGGAGAAAATCCTGTCTGCGAGTACCCTAACAAAACCTATTATTAAAATATACCCAATTTATCAACTATTCAATGTTTTACTTGTTTTCAACTATTCCAACTCAGATCATTAAATAGAAACAACATAAATTGTTAAATATTCATCTCTTAGGTACATTTTGATAAATAACCCTTGAACTTATAAGATCAATATGTTCATACCCATTGTCACCAACTTAACTACTAGCACCTAGATGCCTAGTATTACATATCACTATACAACAGAGATCGCAAAAACAGAAGCTCTAAAATTTCACTTGTGTTGTTATTTAACCAGGAATTGGAATACTATCAATATCATATGCACTATCAGAAGCTGGGTGGGCAGGGCTAGCTCTACTCTTTCTAGTGGCCATTGTCTGTTGTTACACTGGCATTCTTCTTCAAAGATGTATGGACACAGACACGAATATCCAAACCTACCCAGACATAGCAGACCGAGCGTTTGGCTATTATGGACAAGTGATACTTTCAGTGTTTTTCTATCTGGAACTCTATCTGGTAGCAATAGAATTCTTGATCTTGGAGGGAGATAATCTGGCAAAATTATTTCCCAGTTTGAGCTTTGAGGTGGCTGGGTGGACAATCGAGAGAACCCAAGGGTTCATAATTCTTTCAGCACTAATCATATTACCAACTGCTTTTCTGAGAAGCTTGGACCTGCTCGCTTATGTTTCGGCCAGTGGAATCTTGGCTTCATTGGTTGTGATTGCTTCTGTTACGTCGTCTGGCTTGGTAGATGGAGTGGGATTCCATTCAAAGGGAAGGGCTCTCAATCCAAGTGGAATCCCTTCTGCCATAAGCTTATTTGCCTTCTGCTATTGTGGGCATGCTGTCTTTCCCACGATATGTTCTTCCATGAAAGATAGGACCAAATTTTCTAAGGTAAGTCTTAACATGCACAGATAACTCTATTTCTTTGACAAACATGGAGTTTTGAGGATACCATTTTGTTTTCCTGACTATATGAACAAACATGCTTATAGCGTAGTGTAGGCCGGCTGGTCAAGATAGAAAAGAGTGATGAACAACCCTGATTTGCCCGTTAATGAAATTAGGCTCTCGACAGAAGGGGGCCAATGCATCTCTTTACACACATTTAGGTCTCATCTAGTCGTTCGAAATAAAAGGGTAGTCCAAGGACATCAGCCACCCATTTTCTTAATTTGACGGACAAAGGGTGCTGGCTCTCCTAAACGGTTAATAATCTTTCCGGCTCACCTAAACCATATGCACACACAAACATAAGTGTAAAAACTTCAAAACACATGTGATAGCTGTGTCTCTTTGATCTTTGCAGGTCTTGATTCTTTCTTTCACAATCTCCACCTTGATCTATGGTTCAATGGGGATTCTTGGGTACTTGATGTACGGAGAAGAAGTAAAATCTCAGGTCACACTAAACCTCCCCAATGGCAAACTCAGCTCCAAGATAGCAATTTACACCACTCTCATAAATCCATTTACAAAATATGCATTGGTAGTGACCCCAATTGCATCAGCTATTGAAGATGCCCTCCCTTCTACCAAGAGCAGCAGGTCAACAAACATCTTTATGAGAACCTTACTCATGGCAAGCACAGTTACGGTGGCCCTCACAATACCATTATTTGGGGATTTAATGACCTTAATTGGATCTTTTCTAAGCTGCACAGTTTCTTTGATTTTCCCATGCATATGTTACCTCAAGCTGTTTGGGATCTCAAGGATTTACAAACTGGAGCTGATGTTTATATGTGGGATTTTAGGTGTTGGTTCTTCAATAGCCATTTTGGGGAGCTATTATTCCTTACGACAAATTGCTGAAAATTTATAGAGCCTCAGGTTCTTGAAGGCTTTTTGTTGTTTTTTTTTTTGTGATTTGAGGAAAACTTTAGGTCTAAGAGTTTCTTAATTGCCTGACTTGTGACCCAGTCCCCATTTTGTAAGTGCTAGTCCGTCGGCATACTAATCCGCCGGCTACCGGCCCATTTGACCCTAATGATAACCTCCCTTATTTTTATTTTTCTTTCTTTGGGTGTGTCATGAACCCTATTCTCCCTGGGAAATAAAAAATAAAAAATTGTGTAATTTAAATCTGGTCATGTGACTATAAGAACAACTTGAAGTCCATGCTCATTCATCAAATTCATGTTCATGCTCTTATTCACCTGATCAATGTCCATTAACATGTCCTCAACCACTGAGTCAACCCACTTGGATCCATTAGCAAACTTTTTATTATTATCTTTTCCTGGCTAAACTACCACATTTCGCTATGTTCTTCGTCGTGGTCTAAGCTGTAGAGTCTACTCGCATGATGGCATTCAATTCACGGTGATGCTCGAATTTGCAATTGGGTAGGCTGGACCAGCTCCTTTGGCACTGTCTGGGCCCAACTTGGGCTAGTGCTAAAATGACCTGGGCCAAGCTCGAGGGGCTTGCTGGGCCTGTTGCCAGCCCTAAATTTATCAAAAGTTAAACAACATCTCTTGGATAAAATCAACTAAGTGTATCATTCCAATTCTTATTATTATTTTAATAATAAAACCTATGTCAAATCTCGAGGTATTGCTTATATATAATATAGTTTACCAGTACTTAATAATCAATATAGAAAAATGTAGGACAAAGAAATACATAGCGTTATTAGTGAAAAATTAAGAATAGTCTATTGGATTTGGAGTCTGTCCCTTTATGGGTGTGGGGACAGCCATAGTATTTTTACACTTTTAATAGTTAATTAAATACAAGGGATGTCCATAGGATTATTGGACTTCTTAGCGGTAGAGAAAGAAGATATGTGAATCTTATATGATATGGAATTTTCAATGTGAAATATAGTTAACTTGAAGGAACATTATCAAAAGAGATGAGATAATTCCTTTTTTAGATAAAATTACCTCAAGATATTTCCATATGGAGTTGTTAAAAAGAGAAAAAATAGAGATTTTTCACATGAGATGTACATATCTCTCCAAAGGGGTTTCTCTTTGTGCAACCAAAAGCTCCGTGCTGTCTCTCTCTCACGGTTTAATATCTCTAGAAGCCCTAGAACGAAACCTTTAGGAGATCCAAGAGCTGTTGGGACTCCCATTAAAAGCTTAAGGCCTGTGTTGTGTGCACGATGCTATTAGTTCTAACAATCGATAGTTTGTTTAGGGATGTAGGCACCAAACTTTCAAATTGGAGGACACACATATAAGAGAAGACAAGAGAAAAGAGAAGCCCTAATATTATTTTATTTTATTTTTGTCAAAAAAAAAAAGAAGAAGAAACGCATCAACTGCACGAGAAGGATTGGATATGAAAAATATATGTGATTTCTATCCAATCCATTTGTTTTTTGTTTCCACTGTATTTGGGATCCCCAAGGATCTCTACATTGATATCAGTTCCATTACGGTAAAAATCCTCCTTCAGATCTAATAACTGGGGCGGTTGGCACATGAAATACCAAAAACCACATGCACAGTAAGTCTAAAGAGGAAACTTTAACACATCAATAAAAAAGGACCCGATTTTTGTGAGTTCTCCAACTCATACTATTATTGTGCGAGCCCCCTCTACTGTCTATTCTTTATATAGATCTTGAATCCAAATTTGTAGGGATCTATGATCGACAATATGATAATCATGAATCATCATCACCATCAAAGCATTTTTCCAATTATAATCCGGGTGTGTCATTCTGTTCTATTAAGAATCATACTCACTGAGGCCATAAGTCCCCATAACTTTTCTCAATACTTCTAACCATGTCTTTTAGGACCTACCCTTTGCCATTTTGGTGCTTTTACTTGAACTAACTCATGATCCAGTTGAACTAATGTACTAGGATTGTGCCACACATACCTATCTAAGTCCACTTTCCCCCATTTATTGCTTATTGGAACCACATCCAAACTCTCACAAAGATATTCATTTCGAATTCTATCCCACAAACATATTCATTTTGAATTATATCCCTTGTCTTGTCTTGCATCCATCTCAACATCTACATTACACTTATTCTATAATTATTTTGTTTTTTTACCGCCCAACATTTCACCCGATAAATAAATATCGGGGACTTGGGCAAAAATAAGTTCCAAAATATAAGTTCCTGGCATACCCGTGGAACAAAAAATTTCTTATTTTTAAATAAAAAATGAGAAATTGAGGAGTAAAAATTTTCCAATAAGTTTCGGACCCAATAACACTTCCTCACATTGAAGAGGTTTGATATAATGTTAGGGACTTATTTGTTCTTGAGAAATAAGTTCCCCAAGAAACGCAGCTAAGAATTCTTACCTTTATCCTTTTCCAAAAGCATCGAACTATCACTAACCTTATGTTGTTCTAACTTAAATTCATTTCCAAAAACATGGAACTACCACTAACTTAAATTCATTTCCAAAAGGGGCGAGGTTTGTATAGAGCCTTGGCTCTAAACAATCAAATTGGAGCCTCCTTCAAATTGCGTTGAGAAATGTAGCTTCAGAAATCTTTGTGATAGCCTTAAAATATATTTTAGTGTAAAGCATAAAAATAGTTTAAATCGACATATTTATGAAAACTTGAAAATCTTGAAAATTAACAGCCCAAAAATGCGTTACAAAATACACTATTTCCAAAACTTGAAATCCTTTTTTTTTCTCATATCTATATATCTTGATGTCGAGATGATTAATTTGAGGATATTTGGGCATCAAAACAACCTCTTCTAGTGAAATTTTTTCTCATAGGCTCCTCTTCTAGTTAAATTTTTGTGGTTGGCTCCAATTTGATTGTTTAGAGCCCCAGCTCTATATAAACTTTTCCCTTTCCAAAACTTTGTACCTATCGCTAAACTTTATGGACTTCTAAATTAAATTCAAATATAACTTGGGGAA
The DNA here is from genome assembly GCF_000471905.2 of Amborella trichopoda. The sequence goes on from NW_006494904.1 coordinate 6,545,069, forward strand.
AATAAAGGAAACACCCAAAATTCAAATATAACTGGTGGAAAATAAAGGAAACACCCAAAAAAATCTCGTGAAGGCAATACCTGTGCCATATCTCTGGGAAATTAGAGATATCCAAAAGAATATTTCTTTCCACTAACCCAAAAAAAAAGGAAAAACCTATTTCCAATGATCTACCCAAAGATATCCAAAAAAAATTAATTATTTCTATCTCTTGTCAAGTTAGAGATATCCAAAAAAAAATTGAAATTTAAAAGTCAACGAAATGCGATTTAAAATTTAAAAGTAGGTAAATCCACACAAATCAAGTTATTTCTATCAATTCGAGTTAGAGATATCCAAAAATAATAATTTGAAATTTAGAGAAATGCGATTTAAAATTTAAAAGTCAAGGTAAATCGACACAAACATACATGAAGAGAGAGGAGATCTCTCAGCAAAGGTGCATTGTAGAGAGGGCAACATGCATGGAGAGAAAGGTGAGTAAAGCACATTGTAGAGAGAAAGAGAATAGTTAACATTAAATTCTACCTGCATATTCTTCTTTATTTCTTTGGTTTTTCCTTCACCCGCCCTACAGCCCTATTGATTGAAATCCTCATCACCATTGCAATACAACTTAGGTGGTTATGAGAATTTCGTTTTAGGTAAAAGGAGTTTTATAGGGGAAATAATAATAAACATTTTATCGAATAAAAATCTTGATAAATAAAAAAATAATTCCTTTGTGTAAAAAACAAGTTGGGAAATTACAAGGAAAATGATTTTGAAACAGACAATAGTAAAGAGTTCACCCATGAATATTAAGTGAGAGAAGAAAAAGGATAGGAATTTGGACAATGGGCTTGTTTTGGAAAGTTTTTGAACATGAAGAGGTGAGAGGTGAAGAAAGGTAGCTCAATTACGAAGCTTCTTGTTTTGGTTCTGGTTATGTAAATTGTATTGCCTTAAAAGGCTCTCTCTCCTCCCCAAAAATTCAAAAAGTAATTGCTAAATGATGTCTCTCCCCAAATAAATAGAAGCTAATCCCCTTGCTTAGACCTCTCTCTCTCTCAAAAACTGTGTAAAACTTAACCCCCCTCTTTACTTGAGAAGATATATATATAAAAGCCAAGCTATTCCAAGGGAAGTGGGAAGCAAAAATGGAGCAGTGCGATCCAGAGTCTCAATCTTTGTTAAGGCAACCACATCAAGAGACAAGCACCATGGATGGCGAAGAGTCTTATCATTTACTTCTTCAAGAAGAAGGCACCACCTTCTCCAATTCTTGTTTCAATATGTTAAATGCTCTATCAGGTTTGCCACTTTCTTAATCTCTCTAGGATCTATCTCTTTTGTATTTCTTATGCAGTTTCCTGATCTTCATAGGATTTCTCTCTCATAGGTTACACATAGGATACTGTTTGCATACTTCTTGCTCATCTTCATGGTCCAATCTCAATAGCATACATTGGAGAAGAACTGTTCCTACACTTGAGAGGACAATGCTTGAAGAACGGTTCATCTCTGTGATTGATCTTTGATAATGGACGGGGATGAGCAACAAGTATTACGCAAACACAGTACTACATGTACTATCCATGAATGAAAATGGCCAAGCAATAAGCATTCACACCCATTTGTCCCTTTAATTTCCTCTACAATTTTGATTCCCTGTAACTTTTTTTTTTGACAATCGTCTTTGTCACAAAGACATGGAAGTGGATATGTGTAACATGGTTTAACACACAAGTGTATCTTACACAAGTGTATCTTACACCATGCTTAAAATTGGTTTTTCAGACTTGGTACATTTGTATACCATTTAATACTAATAAGCTAAAATTTTAACAAGAAAAGTTAACAAGAAGTGTCTAAATATCTTAAATATCATAAAAGATTAGTGTAGTGTGTCAGAAAAGAGTGGCCAAAAACTACGGACATACGTATTGGGCAATGGTAAGCAAAAACGTTGCTTCAAATAAAAGCACGTGTGACAAAGGCCAACGTTTCCAACAAAGATATTCTTTGCATCTATGACTACAACATTTTTCATGTAAGTTTGGTTTTTATAACAACCAGCACCAGACATGCCTCTGAAAATTCAATCTTTTCTGATCAACCAGGAGTTGGAATACTATCGATCCCATATGCAATCTCAGAAGCAGGGTGGACTGGAATGTGGTTGCTCGTCCTAGTCGCCATTATATGTTGCTATACCGGCCTTCTTCTCCAAAAATGCATGGATAGTAACATGGACATCCAAAACTACCCGGACATAGCCGACCGGGCTTTCGGCTATAAGGGGAAAGTAGCGCTATCAGTGTTCTTCTATCTAGAACTATATATGCTAGCAATAGAGTTCTTGATTTTAGAAGGAGATAATCTGGCAAAGATACTTCCCAATATGAGTTTTGAAGTGGCTGGCTGGAGAATTGAAGGCAGCCAAGGGTTCATAATCATTTCTTCCTTGGTAATATTACCTACAATGTGGTTGAGGAGCTTGGGACTGCTAGCTTATATTTCCATGGGTGGGATCTTGGCTTCATTGATCATGGTTGCTTCGGTTATGTCGGTCGGCATATTTGATGGTGTGGGGTTTCATTCGAAGGGAAGGGCTTTCAATCCAAGCGGAATTTCCACTGCAATTAGCTTGTATACCTTTTGTTATTGTGGTCATGCTATGCTTCCCTCAATATGTTCTTCCATGAAAGACAGGACCAAATTTTCCAAGGTAAGAACTTAGAAATATTGGCTAAACCCTTATACATGATAAAAGCATGTCTTATTCTTGAAAACCTTGTGACAATAGCTTACATTTTCAAATAAACGTCATGAGAATTTCTCTAAAATTTTCTAAATTTTAGTGGGTTTTGTCATATTTCATAAAAATATTTAAAATTGCTTTTGGTTATCAGAAAATTTTATCGAATATTCTAACTCTCCAAAACATAGCGACACACACTTCATAACAGTCTTACTGATCTTGCAGGTGCTAATCATCAGTTTCATTGTCTCCACCTTGAATTATGGTGCCATGGGGGTTCTTGGTTACTCCATGTTTGGAGAAGAGGTCAAATCTCAAATCACATTGAATCTCCCCAGAGGAAAACTAAGCTCCAACATAGCCATTTACACAACTCTCATAAATCCATTGACAAAATATGCATTGATAGTGGCCCCAATTCTAGTAGCTATTGAAGAAACACAGCCTCTCATCAAGAGTAACGTACTTCTAAACATCTTGGTCAGAATACTATTATTGGCTAGCGCAGTCACATTGGCCCTTATGCTCCCCTTTTTCGTGTATTTAATGGCATTAATCGGGTCATCTATGAGTTGCATTGTCTCTTTGATACTGCCATGTGTTTGTTACTTGAAGATCATCGGGACTTCAAGGACTTCTAAGGTGGAAATGGCAGTGATATATGGCATCATAGTGATGAGCTCTTTGGTCGCTATATCGGGTACCTATAATTCCATACATCAAATTGCACAGCATGCGTGAAGGTTTGACACCGTTATCATTCTGATGAGGAAGGTCAAGAATTCGAAACCTTGATGTTTGATGAAGAAACTGAAAAAGCATGCTAACCTTTTACTAGGAATGGGGTTTGGGCTTCATTGTTAGTTGTTGACAATGTAACACCGCATCCCAAGCTCAAGTCCTCTGAACCACAGAGGGGAAGCAAAGGTAAATGTTAATGCAATTGGAGGGGTTTCATTCCTGACAGTTACGATAGAAGGTTACATTATTAAGTGAATGGTCGAAGGAACCATTCATACCGTCGAAACAAAATTATGCTAGATACAAGTCCAACTATTGTTTTGTAGGGAGTAGCCTAACAGAAAACCCTTGGAGAAAATCAAATCCATTGACAAAGATCCACTTTCGTTTTTTTTATTTGTTAATGGTGGGATGGAGGGTGGGATGTTCTGTTGAGGCATTCGATCCCTATCAAACATGCACCCACCCCATTCCCTGACAGAGATCCAGTTATTGGTGGATGAGGTATTCTTTGATAAATTTTAAGATCTTGTTGCAGACTTGAAATTTTGGTTTGTGATGAGGAATGATGGTCTAAAACTTTGTGTTTGTCATTGATACATGTTTACATGCTCCATGTAATGTCGTATGCATATGTTTTGACATGTGTTCAGAGACTGGATCTTCGAAATTACAAAGGGAACTTTTGCATGACCCATGCAAGTTTGGAGATGCGGATATAGCTTCTTTTTGTGAGGTCCATAACAATAAGCAAGTAGATGAATTAGAATAAATGGTTTTAGAGTAGTAGTAAGATTTGAAAAATAGGAGATGAGAGAGGAAGATAATAATTTATATTATGTCAGATAAGAGTCGTCTAACCCAGTGTTTCAATACCTGGACCAAGGCAGATCATTCGCCCACATGTGAATGTCAGATCATTGGATTGGTGATCCAGATTGGGATTGAATCGATCCAAATCGGAGATCTAGAAAAATATTGAAAATAAATAAAATAAAATAAAAATTGAAATGAGGGTTTAAAGGTGTGGATTTAGAGTGGACTTGAGGAAATAGTACATAAACTTAAAGAAAATGAATAAATATATAACGAAGTTTTTTAGAAGGGTACTAGGCTGGGACCCATACCATTCAAAACCAGTTCAGTGCCAACCAATTCCTATCCAAATTGGCAATACGGATCGGAAACACCGGGTTTTAAAACACCGATTAACCCTTTGTTTTATCATTGTTAGATAATGAACACCATGACCTGCTTGATTGCAAAACTTATAATAGAGTAAGATTTAAAGAGTTCCATGAAGAAGCTAACAAAACTAATTCTAGTGGTCATAAACCAAAATTCGAAGAGAAACAAGATGAGCTTTAAAGTGAGACAAATACTCATTTCCATTCTCCATTCATGGTGGGGTGGTGGATGACTTGTCTGAGTTCCTTTCAATATACCAAACATCCACCATTCAAGTTTAATCGAAATAGTGAGTAATGAAGAAATAGTGAGTAATGAGTCGTTGATCACTTTTATGGAGGCCATGCTTTTTTCAGCAAAACGAACTACTCAATTCCCCTGCTTGTTTGAGAGTACATAATATAGATGTGGAAAATCTAAAGTATAAAAGGTTGAGTTTTGGCAAATAAAAAGTGAAAAAAAACACAACTAACAATAAACAAAAATAAATAAAACAACACAAAAAGAACATTTTACGTGATTCATTACAGATATAGTCATAGACAATAGATGACCTTTCACTTAATCAATAGAAAGAAAATTAAAAGATTCTCTTGTAAAGAGCTCACTCTCCATGTAACCCAAGGTTCACTCTCTACAAAACAACTAATACATAGTAAAGGAGAATCCAAAATGCCTACGTGAGGCTCCTCCACTTTTTAGCTTTTGAGAATCTTAGCATTATCCTAATTTAGGTCCACATGTCTTTTGTAATTTAAATAGCTGACTGCGAATATTGGGATAAAGCTCGAATTATGATGTTGATAGCCATCCTAATCTAAATAAGACTTCACCTAAAATAAATCCATAAATAATAGCAACTTGGTTAATAGGAATCCCAATAAACATGAAACTCGTAAATATCAATATTAAGCCCAATAATATTGGATTTCTTCATGGAGATGATTTTGGATATCATCATATCCAACAGGTGATGGGTATGAGTACTCAAATACTATATACTTTCATAAATAAAGTATAATACCCAATAATATAGGATTTTTTTATAGAGGTGATTTTGGATATCACCATATCCTACAGGGGTTGGGTACGACTATTCAAATACTATATGCTCTCATGAAGCATTGTATAGGTATAGTCTTTGCATACCATATCTTAAAGGCAAAAATTTATATAAGTTTGCAACCTCAAAATGTAGAATTACAGATGCACCTCAAAAATCTATCGGAAAGGTTGTTTTAATGTTAAAAAATCCTCTATTTGATCATCTCGACATCGAGATGTATGAATATAAAAAAAAAAAAGTTTTTGAGTCTCAAAAATAATGCATCTTGCAACACATTATCTAGGCCATTCATTTTCAATATTTTCATATGTTTATAGATCTCATTGATTTTAACTATTTTTGGAGTTTAAAATTTTCTAATTAGATATGAAAATAGATTTTAAGATAATCCTAAGAATTTTTCACAACAAAATTATATGTTATTATAAAATTTGGAGGTGTGCTTTAATTGGATCGTTTAAGGTTGCAACCTTATAGAAACCGCACCCTATCTTAAATGATCCAGCCATATAATATCCAAGTTGAAGTTTAAGACAATTTAAATCCATCTCTCAAATCAACTCTTGGGAAAGGAAGAATCATGACATCTCCACCATTGTAACAGATATTTTGGATTCCAAACAAAGTAAAGAAAATATTTTGACGAACTTTGCAAGTCTATTAACAACTCTAACCATAAGATGCTCGCAAATGGTAGATAATCATCTACACAAAATGCTATAACCTCACAATGCAAATAAGCAAAATGCATATATCCAAAAAAACACCCAAGAAATCCATGAAATTCCCTTGTTCAACGCCTAGTAGTGAGATTCAGATCGGCGGAATGGAACACGGCGATCAGGAACTCCTTCCTCAACTCGCTTGTCCTCGAACCATTTCACAACTGACTTTCTTGGCAAATTGGTCACGTGCACAATGCTGCTAATCATGGCATTCTGAATGCAAATAGAAAACAAAAGCTAAAATTGAGAGAGAGAGAGAGAGAGAGAGAGAGACTCAAGGTTATAACAAGCACAGCAGAACACACTATTAATAAAGGAGGTCACAGTATAGATTTTGCAAAGACGGCGTATTTTAGGTGCTATAGAAGCCAATCCTGGCTTGCATATGGGGGAATCTCAATGGCATTTAAGATTAAGTGCTCAGAATCATAATTTATACAAACTAAGAAGTAAGGAAAGATAACTTCAGAATCATAATTTATACAAATTAAGAAGTAAGGAAAGATAACATACATGATACAGGCATCACATTCCTCATCAAAAAAACACTATAGATATAGACTGATGGAACTACACGTGAGAACCCAAATATGGGGTTCATAAAAAACGCATAATAGATATGGACTTATGGAACTACCCATGAGAACCCAAAGATGGAATTCAATGTCATCGTTTAGTAAATATTGACCAGGAGAAACTATCAAAGCAACACCAAAGAGTTGGGATCAAAAGTGGTTAACATTGAATATCAAATAAGTCTCAAAAGTGGTTAACATTGAATATCAAATAAGCCTCAAAAGTGGTTAACATTGAATATCAAATAAGTCTCGTCAGCTTGCTAGGTTAAAAGCACTGAAGTTATTTTCACCATACTGTCTTCAAATAAAGTATTTTCTATGGTAGCACCATGAATAGCTGAAATTCATTTAATCACGAATGATAAGAAACTAGTAACTCTTCATACTTTTAAGAGTTCCGACATTCTATACATGAAATTCTTGATAGATTTGTGGGGTAAGTGTAAAAGGTACTCACAGTGGGGCGTTTTGTACCATCATAAACCTTTTCAAGGGTCTCAACTTGCACTTTCTTCATTCGTTTTCGTGTGGACCACCTGTTCCTCATGACATGGACTGGTTCTTTTTTCTCAGGCTCCGATTCTTCAGTTTCTTCAACATTTACAGTAGTCGAAACACTTTCTAAAGGTTCAGTTTCAATCTGCAATGGTGTCTCTTTAACTTTGATCTCATCAGGCAAAGAAGCACTCATCAATAGAAGATCTGGAGGAGGCTCACGAAGCAAGTTAAGGACAACAGCCCTATCAAGACCTAGCTCTCCGGCAAGATTTTTTATCTGAGAGGAAGAAGGCATCGGAGTTTAGGATCAATAAAGGAAGTATAAAATACAAGATGAGAATAATATAGTTCAACAGATTATAGAAAAATCACAGTCCATTGGCTCATTCCTGTCCGTTGCAATGAATGACAGTGATGGAGGGAGTTATTGGGGTAATATCATGCTTCAGTGGATGGTGATGCTAATTATAGGGCTGGCAACGGGCCGGGCCGGGCCGGGCCAGGTCTGGTCCCCATAGGGCCGGCCCTGACGGGGCCAAAAAGGCCTTGGCCCCGACCCGACCCTAGCCAGGGCTAGATAAAAGAAAAACAAATCAAAAGGAGAAGCAAAGAAAAAAGAGGGCCGGGCCGAACAAGCTGGCCTTGTCGTGACCCGAGCCAGGCCCAGCTCTTGGGCCACATTTTATGGCCCAGGCCCTAGTTTTTTAGCGCCAACCCAAACAGGCAGGGCCGGGCCCACCCGGTCCATTGTCACCCCTATGACTAAATGGAATATGTGATTTCCAAAGTCTGTCGCATGATCAATTGATTCTCAAACTTAGGTTTGTACAATAAGGGACTTACACTGACTTTCCGACGACCAACTTTCAAAGCTTGAGCTAATCTTCTACGTTGCCAATTCTTGAGTTTCAAAGGGATGTCCAGGTCTTCATCATCATGACTTCCTTCATTATCTTTATCCAAGTGTAATGCTCCTGATTCTTCATCATCATCCTCATCCATAAAGTCATCATTTAATTCCTTTTCTAGCCTTGCCAGGTCTGCTTCGCTGATTTCATCTTCATCATCATCTGACATAAATAAGCTGTCATTTTTTAGATCTTCCTCCAGTTGACCGAAAAGCGCTTCAAGAGCATCCTCATCGGAGTCAGCATCCAACTGCTCATCTTGGACTGACTTCTGCAATAATAATAAAATTGATAGTGTATCCAATAGGATCACATGTTAGTATAAAGCAAGACCACATTAATTACTAAATTTTCTTTTAAGAACTATAAGAAATTCAGAATCAGGACTGTGGCAGAAAGAAATTCAATTTTAAAATCCTAACTACATTAATACATGAGTTGTAAATCTAGAAAGACACAAGGGTTTGATGTAGATAAAACAGAAACAGGTGCCAAGAGAATTTCAGGATTGGAAGAGAATAGGAAGTTTGCTCGATCCCATCACTCATATGACTTTGAGGTCTTCAAATAAGAATCAACTAACATTCCCAGCCCCTGAACAATTTGATTCAACCCTTACAAGTTCCAGACTAGCATTCTCATACGCAGAGTTACAATTACCATGCAATTCTCGGTTAATTCTGATTTGAAACTTGCTACTGCCTATCCAACTCTAGAGACCACTCCCAACACAAATCTGGCTCTTAAGCACCAACTTTACTACCTCTAAAAGCAGCATTCCATGACTTTCTAAAGCCTACTCGGACTCAGGTGAGTTACTCAGACTCACCCTATGGACAAGGCTGAGTAGGAGCGAGTTCCATGGCAACTCCTCCAACCTCATAAATGCACTAAAAAATATAAAAAATAGAAAAAATGTACAGAATTTAGGAAACACCACTACATTTATTAGAAATAAATTTTTAGATGAGTTTGGAAGTTTTTAAGATGATTTGAGAACTTTTATAATTTTTTCCCTTTTTAAATTTTTTCTAAAATAGTCAAAATCTAAATTAAAAATTTCAATGATCCATATTTTATAGACCTTTTTCGTCTTTTTACTCTTCTAATGCTTTCTATTACCTCTTTTACTTTTTCTTATTTTAACTACTTAAAAGATACCAGTTGTTTTACCTTTTTGGGTGTACGTGACTCGGCTGAGTTGCCCCGGCTAAGGTAATCGTTTTTGAACCTTGCTACAAAGTACATAACAGGTAATCACTGGTAACCCACCAGTACATAACAGGTAATCACTGGTAACCCACCAGTACATAACAGGTAATCACTGGTAACCCACCAACCTATGAACACCCATTCAATGGGTCTAACCAGTCAAATTCAACCAAATAAAAAATGATAAATGAAAATTGATTTAATTCTAGTAGCCTATTTTGGTCCATTTCTATCATTATATACAAGAATCAAAGGTTGCAATGCATAAAAAAAGCTCTATTATCATATGCTAGGAATTCACAAGAATAATGGGAGACGGGGCTTCTCATATAAGTTCTAATCCACATCAGCCAAAGAGTCATGAATAAAATATAGCATCAAATGGAATGACATAAGTGTTATAGAATGAAGCCGTATGGCATACATTTTCAAATAACTGAGTCATTGCCCTATAGATAAAATACTATGTTTTTGCGAAAAGACATTTTACCTGATTATGATAATATTTTTTTCTTTGGGTATGTATATGTTCCTTTTCATCAAAAATGTTAAGTTCAGTCAGTTGTATGTCTCATTGACGGACATCATAGGTCCCCCTTCAAATAGTGCTTGCAAATAAATAATTACTTCAATGCATGATATCATGATGAATACCTTAACATGTCGTGAGCAGCTAATTTAGGATTTCTCCATCCAATGGAACCTCCATGTAACTTCCATTTCAAGGGAGTCCAGTGATTTGGGATTGGAACCCCAGAAAAGACTAAAAGCTGGAATACAATTCAAGGTCAAGTGCAAGATATGAAACAAATTGGCCTAGAAATAGTATAGTGCAAGTACTTCATGATTTCTCAGCCCAATTGAGCCTCCATTTTACTTCCGCTTCAAGATAGCTGAGGGATTTGGAATTGGAATCCTATGAATGACTAAATCCTGGAAGTAGAATTCAAGGTCATGGCAAGATATGTGACAATGACCTAGTAATAATGTGGTGAGGTACTTAATAATTTCACAAACCAACTGGTAGACATGGGATTGGAATTGGAACACTAATAATGACTAAAACCAGGAAGTAGAATTCAAGGTCATATGCAAGATATGCAACAAATTGTGCCGCTAATAAAATAGTGCAGAGAGATGTCAGGATTCTCTCAATCAATGAGTTAATCCCTCCAATCAAATATATGATTAGTAAAAAAGTTTGTAATCTTCAAGTGACAAAGCATGCTTTGTCTCTAATAAACTGATTGTGCTTTATCTAGAATAAATTGATTCTCCATTACCTGATTCAGATCAGAAGCAATCATATCTGACACTGGCATCACCTCAAATTTGTAGATAACAAATCTATCATCATAAGCTTGGTCTTGATTGCACATTCTCAACCAATCATGGCATTTATATGTTTCTATGATTTCTATAAGGAACCAAACATGTAAAAGAATCCAATAAAACTATTGGGACAAATCAATGCAAGACAAATTTGAGATTTGGAAAGGGATACAATTGTTAAAAAGACACAAGTAGGATACAACGTGATCTATAAAGACACAAGTAGGATACAACATGATCTAATGGATCTATATATGAGGCTTGGATTATCTTTAAATTATTTTCCATATCCGAGATTAGGGGTCATTCAAGGAAGCTCATGCGGTTTTATACTCAGAACATATTAGGAGTAGAATGCTAGGTGCTGAACCATGAAGGTCCCCAGTTGAGCAAAAACAAAAGCAGAACCACATTAGTGGAAGATGCTTGGCGTGCCTTTGACGTAATCATACCTAGTAAAAAAATTAATAGACCTCACTATTACCTGGCCATGATATATTTGCTTTTCTTCTAATGCTGTCAAACACATGTAGAATGTCAAGAAACTGCATCTTGAGATAGTATACAAGATTTTCAGATGAGTCATAAACAATCCAGCATAAATGACATTCATTTTTTGCCAACTAAAAGTATGAAACAACTGACCCTAATGATTTAACTTGGCCACTAATCACAATAATATTATGCAATCCAACTTGGGGTATTATATGTCACATCCATATTGAAGAAATCCAAGTTAATAGAAAGAACAAGACAGTGTTGTCTATATCTAGAACTAAAACATAATATAGGAACACAACATCGACATGTAACACCGTTACAAATGCAACAACACTCAATGATATCATTGGGACACCAAAATTGACATCAATCTAAGTATCTGACACTTTCAAAGAAGTATTGGGACACATGCAGCAACACTGAACGATATCGTTGGGACACCAAAATTGACATCAATCTAAGTATCTGACACTTCCAAAGAAGTATAGGGAACGCTTCTTGACACTTTGACACAAACTGAAAACAGGAATTCTCGACATGAGTTTGAAGACTTCAAGCAATTTGTAGAACACTGGGATCAAGCAATTTGTCAAACACTTGGATGAAGGCGAAAAATTATTAGTTAGTAAGAGACTGAAGAACATGCCGTCTATCAGTATTAGCAACTCAAGCCATGAGATTTCTATAACAGTACCAGCAATTTAGTCCCTATCAAATCGAATGCTCGATTTACAGACTTTAACACTAGAAAACGAAAAGAATGTCAATTTTTTTCGAATTGTGCATCCCACTTCCAAACCTATAGGTTTTTCTTTCAGTAAACTTGCATCGTTAAACCTTAACATATGTAATTATTTCGGCGAGAGAGAGAGAAACCTTAACATATGTAATTATTTCCGCGTGAGAGAGAGAGAGAGAGAGAGAGAGAGAGAGAGAGAGAGAGAGAGAGAGAGATATATATACTAATAACTAATAACTACTACTACCTACGTAACTAACTACTATAACGTAATAACTAAGTAAATAAACGTAAAGTAAATAAAGTAAGTAAG
>NW_006494904.1:6570009-6588731 GCF_000471905.2 Amborella trichopoda
TACATGATAGATTTTTTTTGAAAAATCGTGATTTTTCGAAAAGATGTGAAAATAGTGACCAGGTTTTGATTATCATGAGGTATTAAACCATGTTTTTAATTTTATTGTTAAAGTTTTTGTTGAAAAAATTGCATGTTGATAGATTATTTATGCAAAAAAAATACATGTTATTATATTTTTAATGCAAAACTGTATTTTTTTAATTTGTTGTTAATGCATTTTTGAATTGGAATGACTGATGTTAGGTGGCTCTGTGAAGATTTGTTTTTATTTGTTTCTTTTTTTTTAGTACATGGTCGATTTTTTTTGAAAAATCGTGATTTTTTGAAAAGATGTGATAATAGTGACCAGGTTTTAATTATCATGAGGTATTAAAGCATATTTTTCATTTTTATTGTCAAAGTTTTTGTTGAAAAAATTGCACGTTGATAGAATACTTATGCAAAAACATACATGTTATTATATTTCTAATGCAAAACTGTATTATATTTTTAATGTAGTTTTGCACTAAAAACGTATTTTCAATTTTTTAAATTTTGAAAGCAAAAAATACATGTTGTTAAATTGTATTATCGTGAGGAATTAAAGTGAATATCATTGTAAAAAAATCGTGGCATATACGACAATTACATTATCTTGCATTTTTTCAATTTTATTATTAATTTTTTAATGCAAAAAATGTATGTTCTTGATATTTGAGTTGTAGCCATGTTTGAAGCTTGCATTTTGTATTATATTATCCTGTATGTTTGTAATTGATATGTACGGAAATATTATTGTCAATAGAAGTATTTTGCAATAACAAATAACAACAAATATAACTACATGAACTACCCCAACATATTATCACTACACATGGTGATTATTTTTCTTGTTGAACTGGCAGGTTAATTTTTAAGTTTTTACATATTAAGACAGTTGAATCATGTCAAGATCTGCAGAAGACCCTGCATGGCAACATAGGGTCAGACTTGATCCCAACAAAAAAGACAAAATTATTTGTAATTACTGTCAAAGAATGATAAGTAGTGGGGTACATAGGTTCAAGCAACACTTGGCAGGGGTTGTTTCTGCATGCAGTTGTGTCCCTGGTCATGTAAAAAAACAGATGGCGGCATTTCTTAAAGCTAACAAAGGTAAAAAAATTGCCAAACATAGGATGAATGAGGAGATAGCTAGTTTATATATGTCATCAAGTAGTAATGATCCAGAAGAGCAATATAATACTGACCTAGAACAGCAATAGAATAATGACCTAGAGATGGCCACAAGAATGAGTTTACATGAACAATATCAGAGGGAACGTGGGTTTAGAATGCCCGATGGTTATGACATAGGCATGCATGGTGGGTCTAGCTCAGACATGCATAGTGGGTCTAGCTCAGATATGTATGGCGGGCCTAGCTTAGACATGCATGGCGGGCCCAAGTCGAGCATGTATGACTGGCCCAGCTCAAATAAGTATGGAGGGATTGATGGCAGTATGTGTAACAAGAATCAAACGTTGAAGAAATAGTTCCTAGCTTATCTAGGAGTATCAGTATTGCAGGTCATGGTCGTATAGACTCATTTTTCTCAAAGCCTAAATCATAACAGATGACCCTAAAAGACATGGTTAAAGGTTCAAGAAACATGTTGGGGAGATATGTTGGTAATTGGTTCTACGATAAAGGGATTCCCTTTGATGCAACCAATAGCCCATATTTTCTACCTATGGTCAGTGTAATCCAGAGAGCAAGGCCCGGGGTAAAACCGCCAACATCATATGAGCTCAGTGGGCCAATATTAGATGAAGAGGTGGAGGAAGTTACAAAGTGGATTGAAGAATTTAAACAGAGTTGGCCAAGGGCAGACATTACTCTCATGAGTGATGGTTGGTTGAATAAAGTTAACAAAAAGGAGTTTTTAAACTTCTTTGCCTATTCTCCAAAAGGTACAGTTTTTTTGTTTAGCAAAGACGTATCAGGGACGAAGAATGATGCAAACTTTTATGTACGACTATATGATCAGATAGTGGAGGAGGTGAGAGATAAGCATGTAGTCCAATTTATTACGGACAATGCACGTGCATGTGTTTCTGCGGGCAGCAAGTTGATGGATAAGAGGCAGCATCTAGTGTGGACCCCGTGTGCTGCACGCATCATCGATCTTATGTTAGAGGAGATCGATGAGATCAAAATTGTGAAGGAAACTGTAGAGGAAGCAAGGTTGGTGTCGAGATTTATATACAACCACTCTAAATTTTATTTCTGTTTAGAAAACACTCTAAGAAAAAAGAGATAATCAGGCCTGCTATAACCCGCTTTGCGACCGATTACTTAGCTGTGGACTCCATTCAGGAATCTGAAGGTGCATTAAAGATATTGTTTATCTGTGAAGAGTGGTTAAATGACCGCCTCTCGAAGTCCAGTACCGGTATAAAAGTGGACGGCATAGTCTCAAATAAGAGATTCTAGTCTCGATGTTCCAGTGTCGTAGAGGCCACTGCCCCTTTGGTCATGGTATTAAGGATGATGAATGCTGACAAGAAAGCTACCATGGGCATCCTTTATGAAGGTATCGATAGGGCGAAATCAGCTATTGAGGAGAAGTGTAGTTTTGCTAGCAAAGTGATCGAGATTATAGAAAGTAGGTGGAACACCAAATTTGGACGTCCAATTCATTATGTTGGTAAATATATATTTATATCATTAGAAAGTTTCATTTTAAATCATTTTTTTATAAAATTGTAAATGACATTTTTCTAGCTATATATTTTCTAGGTTACTACTTCAACCCAAAAATTTTTTATTTGACACTTGAACATCCCTACAAGATTATGGAAGGGGTCAGATACATTATTACAAGGTTGGAGAGAAGCCATCGAAACCAAGTAGCAGCAATACAAGATGTATTATTTAATGTTTGGGTAAAAACTTCATTGAGTTGTTATATTTGTGAGGAATAATGCACTAAAACGAAATATATTTGTTTTAGCTTGCTATGTATAGGGATGCTATAGGATTCTTCGAAACTAGACGTGCCAAGAATTCTTGAACTAAGATGGATCCAGGTTATCCCCTAGCTAATATTTTGTTCATTCATATATTTAATCTTATGAATTGTTATTGCCTTTACAATACTTTTTGCATTTTAATCCAGCTAAATGGTGGGAAATATATGGTACTAATGGACCTCACCTTAAGAGGATAGCAATCAAGGTGCTCTCCCAGACATGTTCTGCTACTGGCAGTGAGCGCAACTGGAGTACGTTCCAATGGTTGCACACTACTAGGAGGAATCAACTCGCTTCGAAGAAGCTTCATAAGCTAGTCTACGTTCATTACCACTTAAACCTCCGAAAGCGACAAATAAGAAGGAAGCTTGAAGACTATGGATTGATAGACTTAGACACAATATTTGTCACAGACACAACAGACCAATGGGTAATAGAAGAGGAGGAGCCAGTATTGCACAAGAGAGCGTTCTTTGAGGCAATCGGTGAGGAAGATCTTGAAGAAGGTGATGAGCAGCATGAAAGAAGAAGTAGCCAGCCAACGTATTCATAATTCGTCAGAGATGTCTGTGATATTGCACCTAATGAGGGAGAGTGGGAAGGGGGTCTAAGGGAAAATGAGAGAGATGACGATTCTAAGGCCACCCTATCCCAACCATATTATTCACATATCGAGTCCCAACAGCAATAGGGTAGGGATGAGTACGACAGTGTAGGTGAGCAAGAAGGATGGACAAGCTTCGGGGACTTTTGATTGGAAACACAACAGAACACTAACACTCAGGGATTTGGGTATAGTCAAACGCCTACTAATATCGATGATTCGTTTTTAGATCGAATCAATGAATTGTCAAACAAATTCAATCAATGGCATCAGCGTGACCAAGAAGAAGAACGACGTTGTCTGTCATTTTATTTTTAGATCGTATGTTACTAATTGTATGCTTTATTGGAGTCCTTGTATGTTGATATACTTATTCCATGATAATTCTATATTTATCCTTTTGTGTGATGTAAATTAAATGGTAAATAGTAGTTCATGCAGGGAAAGAACATATCACTATTCGCATATTCATGCAAAGAAATGAAAATTCTTAATGGAGTACCCTCATTTCTTATGGAATTCCTAAAAAAACAATATTTGTAATGAATTTTAATAATTTTTTCGGATTTTTTTGAAACTTTAATCTGACAGATTCAGTCGATTCCCGATCTGGATCGTCGATTCACCGATCCGGATCGGTTTTTAAGGTGCCCGATCCAAGTCACCGATCCACTTTTAAACCATTGGATAAAACTGTAAGAACATACCTGGATATTCGGAATTTAGCATTTGGGACCAAAGGGAACTTAATGGTTTCCTTCTTCCTTTATTTAGAAATTTACATAGTCGCTATGGAATTTATAATAATGGAAGGTGACAACCTTAGTAACATGTTCTCAAACATATCTTTTGAGGTACATGAATTGCGAATCAAAATAATTAAAGGATTCAACATAATATCCTCATTGGTTTTATTACTTACTCTACAACTGCAAAGCTTGGATTGACTTACATATATATTAGCAGGAGGTGCATTTTCACAATTGATACTCCTTGGTTCAACTGTAAGGGTTGGTACTTTTGAAGGGATGGGTTAAAATAACACATTTACACAACATACCTTGCATTTTGGTTACCATTTGAGTAGAACTCTCTCTCCGAATGATTTAAATAACTAGAGAAGAAGCTAGGTGTAGCCAAATAGGTCATTAAGTGAGAGACTGGAAGCTAGGTGTAGCTTCTTGAAGAGGAAGGGCCACAAGGGTTAGGAAATGGCACAATTTAATAAGATAATTGTTAAGAACTTGAACATAACTAACACTAGGATGCAAATGAACAACGTATCCTAGTTTGAATGTGGTCAGGGATGGGAAGACTTCAATGTAGGGACACCAATGTCAAGAAAAATATGATTCTTTGGTAATTTAGCCTTTCAAGAATCTCATAAGCTATTTTAGCTTCTGTGTTGCTTCAAAATAGATTTCATGTTTTTTGTATTCTTCATGCTTGTGTTCCAATCATTTCTAAGCAATTGATACTCATAAACCATTTGTTCCTTTTACTTTTCTCTTTGCCTTTCATAGAATTATACGCATCTTGATGATAGTTTGCAATATAACAATTACAAATAGGTGATTAATACTCATTCTTTTATACAGATCCTGTTTCTCAAAAAATAAATGCAAAAACATCCGCTCTTAAAACATATTTTCTTTTTTCCTTTGTGAATTTGCATATCAATATAATAGGAACATCATTTTGACAAATTTGAAAAAAATTGGTCAAACAATGAGAGATAAATCAAAGAATTTAGGTTTATAGTTTCAAAAAGCTGTAGAACTTTGAGCTCTTGATTTCTTTTACAATCTTTGATTAAAACTGGTTGCATATATATATAGCAAAGTGGAGTAGAAAGCTAAAACTAACACTAACACTAACACTATTTTAGGATTTTTATTTAAGAGTGAGGGAAAAAGACTGAGAATGGCAGCTCTGGGGTTTGATGAAATGAAATTTTTTATTTTTTTATTAAGTCAAGTGCTTTAAGGGGAGTTCAATTGATTCCCCACCACTCCCAAGCTAACTCATCGGTTATGAATCGGCTCGATACGATCCTTTTTGAGCAGTATTGCCTTTCTCAACTGCTTTATGCACGCAAAAATAGGTGATCAATGGACATCCACTTCATCTTCACTAGCATCCTCATCCCAATCCATTGGTAATTGTTCTTTTCTTGTTGTTACTTAAATGTATTACTTTTCTTTTCTTTTTCTTCCCTCCAATTTTTCCATATAAAAACCAACATAAATAATTATTTAGTTTGGGGTGGGAACTAAATGATGGGAATTATTTACCATTTAGAAAATCAGAGGTTGAGAAACTCCCAAAAATTGAAAGAGTTAAGCAACCAAATGGAGGCCTTGTGTGTTTTAAATCTAGAAGTCCTATCTTTAAATATTTACGACAAAAATAATGTCATAGATGTATCATTGTCACCATTCACTAGCACATTTATGTAGTGGACTAATGAGCTGGACTATTAATGGTGAGAGTGATATCATTTAGTTTATATGCACAAGACGACACATGGTTTTTATTGCAATGGCACCATATGTTGGGTCTACGGGTGCAGGAAAGAAAGAAGGGGTTGGTCTTTAATGCAGTGGCGCCATTATGTTGATTTAGTTTATATGCCACATGGTTTTTATTACAGTGGCAGTATCAGATGGATCTCGGGGTGCAGGAAAGAAGGGGGTGGTCTTTAATGCAAAATGGGGTTATTACGACTTTGAAATTCTTATTACAAGCGGCCTAACTCAGAATTGCTTGAGTTGAGTTGGGATCGGAAGGTGGACGATTCTAGTTTGAAGAACTCCGGAATTGCCTTGATGCTCTAGTTTTTTATGTGAATAAATTGTAGCCCTATTGGACTTGGGAATTGCCCGACTCTGGCCACGTGAATCAGAAATGAGCCAGTCGCGATTCAAGGCATGATTCAAGGTTTTCAACCACAAACTTTGTTGTTCAAACCCAAAATGACATCGATCCCCAGTTTCTAATAACATTGGGCAAGAATTTATTTTATGTTGTAAATGTCTTTTTTTTCTCTTTTTTTTTTCTTGGGACAAACTCTACACATTCTTGATCCATTCATCTGTGAGAAATGATGGTGGATGCAGCAAAGATATCATTAGAACTGTCAAACCACCTCAACAAAGCAATAATGACGTGCTTAACTCTAATAATTTTACCAACATAGTGGCTACTTTTTAAAATTTTCATTCTTATAACTCCTCATGGATATTTTTTTAAAATTATCAACATTGCCCTTATTGGATTTGGTACTTTCCAAAATCACCAATATAAGCAAACCCCATATTTGTGCGATTGATATTGATATTGAAAAGTTTCCTAAAGAGAATATGAATACAAAAGGATTAGAACTCATATGTAACATTAATAGAAAGTTACCTATTTTATATGGATTTTTAACTTTATATATATGAGATAAAAGTACATAGAATTTGTGTGTTTTGATACATATGTCACATCATTAGGAAGTTTCTTATTTTAGGTGGATTCTATATATGGGATGAAAGTACAAAGAATTTGTGTACCCTATTTGGATCGCCATATAGGAATAATAGTTCCTCTAGAGAGAGAGGGTAGCAGAGCTTCCTGTGCATAAGATGCAAGGTTTCCTCTTAGAGAGAATAGAGTTTACTATGGAGAGAAACATTGTGATGATGCCTCTTGTAGAGTGAGATGGTGGTTTCTTATAGAGAAACGGTTCTTATGGAGATTTTGAGTGGTTTTTCCTTTTAATTAGAGAAAAAGTAAGTTTTTCGTTGGTCTCACATCTCTATCTGGTGTTGTTGGTAATGGTTGCCAGAAGTAAAGAGAAGTAATGGAGAGTGGTTTAAAAGGGTTCGCTCGAGCCGATTTTGTCGAGGTTTATTCTAAAATCTTTGATGTAACTTTTTAGTATAATGGATTCCAGTTTGTTGTGCATGTGGATGTAGCCCCTCTGGGTGAACCACATAAATCATTGTGTTATTATGGTGTTTGTTTCATGCTTTATTTCTCGTACTTTATTTGTCAAAAATCAACACATCTGGTTTAGAGCTTCCACGCACAACAAGTGGTATCAGAACCTGATTTGAAGTTGTCAGTATGACAATAAGGTTTCAAATGCAAGGTTCGAGGTAGAGAAATTTGATTGTAAATACTATTTTTTAGCAATAATGATGAATAAATTTATTTGGCAAAAGATGAAGAATCCATAAAACTATACAGTAGATGTTGGCATGGTGAGCAGGTGATTTTTATATCAAGGTGGAGATTATTGGATTTTGTGCTATCCAAAATCACCAACATAAAAAAATCTTATATTTTGTGAGATTGATATTGATATTGATAAATTTTTTAAAGGGAATAGGAATCCAAAAGGATTACAACTCTTGGATGTATCTTTAGGTTTTGAGATATATGTAACATCAATAGAAAGTTTCATATTTTGTGTGGATTCCTAATCTTATATATATAGGATCAAAGTACATAGAATTTGTGTACCCTATTTGGGTCACTATATGGGAATGGCGGTTCCTCTAGAGAGAGGGGGGCAAAGCCTCCTGTGTATAAGATGCAAGGTTTCCTCTTAGAGATGGGAATGGTTGTTCCTCTAGAGAGAGAAGGGGCAGAGCCTCTTGTATATAAGATGTAAGATCTCCTCTTAGAAAGAAAAGAATTTCCTATGGAGAGAAACATTGTGATGGTGCCTCTTGCAGAATGAGATGGTAGTTTCTTGTAGAGAAGCATTCCCCATGGAGATTTTGGGTGATTTCCCTTTTTAGTTAGAGAGAAAGTAAGTTTTTCACTACTCTTGCGTCTCTATCTGGTATTGTCAATAATAATTGCCAAAAGTAAGGAGAATAATGTCTCTATCTAATGTTGTCGGTAATGGTTGTCAAAAGTAAAGAGAATGAATGAAGAATAATGGTTGCTAAAAGTAAAGAGAATGAATACAGAATAATGGTTGACAAAAGTAATGAAAATGAATGAAGAATAATGGTTGCCAAAGGTAAAGAAAAGGAAGGGAGAGTGGTATAAAGTGATTCCTCGACTCGGTTTTGTCGACGTTTGTTTCAAAATCTTTGATGTATATTTCATTGGTATAGTGGATTTCAGTTTGTCATGGATGTAGCCTCTCTGGGATAAACCACGTAAATATTTGAGTTCTTGAGGTGTATGTTTCATGTTTTATTTTCCGTATTTTATTTGTCAAAAATTAACCCATCTGGTTTATAGCTTCTGCGCACAGCAGTCCTTATGCGAACTTTGAACGAGCGCTTGCATTTTAATAAATTACCCCTTAAATTACACGCGTCAAATCACCTAAGCAGCCTTGCTTATTCCTAATTCCAAACTCAAAAACATTTTTCTTTTATTATAGCCTTGTTTTAGGTTTCGAATTCAAAAACATATAGGGCATTTTGGTTATTTGGCCTGCGTTAGGCTCACTTATGCTGCCCCAGCCAAAACAAATCTACTCGTGCTTCAAAACCCAGAGCAAGATTTGATCGAAATCGTATTATATTTGTCTAGAACTTAGGCTGGATAAGGATAAAAATCTTTTTTGTTCCAGGTTTCAAACCAAGAACAATTATGCCCACTTAGTACTAAAATGTCTTGTTTAGTTTCCAAAACCATAGCATAGCAGTTCGGGCATTTTTTGACAAAATAATTGAATAGATACCTAAGTGAAAGGAATATAATTATCTTAACCACCTAAATTATTTTTTAATATGATTTGATTGTTTTGTTGATCATTTGATCACTAGAATCTATGCTTCGCTCTTGAAATAACATTGATCTTGTGCCCCACAGTTATATTTCCCTTTCTATGTAGGACAATGAAATAGTAAAAGAAAAGGGATCGTCTACAAAGAAACCATTTATCTTTTGTACATAGATACAACAATCATTCTTATCTCTTAAATTTCAAGATAGATAGTCGTAAAAGTGTCATTGAATAGATACAAAGTTCAATTTTTTTTTTCAAACTTCGTGACTTATCTCAAGCCATCTAATTTGATATCAAATGTGTGAGAATGATTGTGACCACTTTATATAAAAGTTAAATAATCTCTTTATAGACAATCCCGAAAGAAAAAATGAGATATCCCTAAAAGTGAAGTGCACAATGCCATTGTTTATGCTTCGATACATTTGGCTAGTGGCATGCATTCACAAAAAAATATTGAATTTTCACCATATCCCTAAATAGGCATTTGCAATTTGTTAAGGCCTTTCACAAAATAAAATATTCTTCTAAAGGTGGTTAGTTGGGTTCACATGTACTTTCTTCTGTGGGTTCTGCATGGATTTCAATTCACATCATTCATATTTTCTCCTTAAAATATGATCACCTCCATACAATTTTTAATCAAAAGGGGATTACATCAATCTTTTCATGAAAGGATTAATACCTATACAAATTATTTAAAATATAATTAAATAATAATAATGGATCAAAATACACCTGCATCATTTAGTTGTATTTTGGTAAATTTTATTTACCTTAAATTATTTTTTTTAAAGTTTTTATGAGTATTTAATGTTGAGAAACATACCAAATTCGAGCTTAATCCATTATATTAAAAAAATTAAAAGTAAAATATATTATATATTTTTAAAAAGTGGGACTCCATATCAAATGTAAACTACAGGAGACTATTTTTTAAAAAATTTCCAAAAAAAAAACGATTTATATGCAATCTCCTCAAACTAAAAAATAAATAAGAAATTTTCAATTATATAATGACGACAAAAGTTAGCATTCAATATGGCAATGGGAAACCATCAAAGAAGAAAAAGTCATATTTTTCTTAAATTGTTTTGCAACATTATGTTGGGATCTTAATTTTTGTAGTGCAGAGGGCAGTGAGGTTGCTGTTTAAGAAAAAAATGAAAGTTTCAAACTTTCAACTAATTAAAGCGAGCACATGAACACCGTGTGAGAGAGAAAGAGAGAGAGTAGGTCAATTGAGTAGATAGAAAGAGTTTTAGAGAGAGAGGGGGAGCCTGTAGTCAATTGAGTGACTAGAGAGAGAGAGTTGGAACTTGTAGCTTTCAGCAGACTCCTTGACCTTTAGAATCTGCAACTTAATTCTTAGAACGTGGAGCTCCCTGTATTCAACTACCTCACAGAGAGAGAGAGAGAGAGAGAGAGTTAAAAGCTTTAGCTCTCAATACTCCTCTAATATTTCTTTGAACTAGCACCTGTACTTAAGAACCAGAGAGATTTAAGATGAATGTGGAGAGAAGTGATTATGAGTCACAGCAGTCTGAGTTTGATGGCAAAGGCGGCATAACCTTCGCCAAGGCTTGTTTCAATCTGTTAAACGCTTTGTCAGGTTTCAGCTCTCTCTTCTCTTACTTGGAATTCTCTCCTGCGTTTCTTTTGTCTTTTCAATTTTGCACTTGCTACTTTATTTCTTTGGTATCTGATGCTCGAAAGACTTCTCTCACCCCTTCTCTCTCTCTAACACAAAAACAAACATACGTGCATGTTATAGACTCTCTCCAACACACATGTATACATTTGTAAATTTAGAATATAGGTGTTAAGGACTTGTGGTCTGATTGAAGTTGGCCCTTGATAGAGTACAATAACATAACAGTGTTAGTATAAATTACTCCAAATAGTTTGGATAAAGATCTAATGATGATGATGTTATAGACACACACATAGATATACAATATGTGAAGGTCTTGGGTTCAAATCCCACATTAATGTTGTTAGAGCCCCTTGTCTCTTTGGTGACATGTTGCTCACGAACATCAAAGTCTTCGGTCCGAATTCCACTTCGACGCCATTGGTGCCCCCAAGAGAGAGAGTGTTCAGGTGCTGTCTCAAAATATGGTGCTAGCTAGGAGTGGCAATGAACTCGGACCCGACTCGTTTCAGGTCTGGGTATGGGTTCAAAAATTGAACCCGACGGGACAGGTTCATATCCAAATATTGGACCTGAAAACTACTCAGGTCTGGGTACGGGTCCATGTGGACCCGACCCGAATAATGTATTATTTAAATAATATTTAATATATAATATTTCAATAATATTTAATTAATATTCAAATAAATATATACATGGATGTAGATTTAATAATATTTAATTAATATTCAAATAAATATATAATATTTAAATAAATATAGTTATATATTTTAGTTATAACATAATACTTAATTACAAAAATATATATTTTTTAATTTTTTGGTCGGGTCGAGGTTCTATAATTTTTTTGGGCCCTCGTTCGGACCGGACCCAACCCGACCGTTGCCACCCCTATGGGTCTGCTAGCCTTCATTTCGACGGAAAGCAAGTTAACATAGCTCATAGTCTAATATTCATGAAGGGACATCCGCTGTCGGTAATCTCCATGTACAGTGGATATGAAGCGTTGGTTTTTGTAACGGACCGTGACAGCTTCTAATTGCGCCGAAGGCTTCATCTTTATCGTCCGTGGAGGAGGATGGACGATGGATGCTCCTTTTCTAAAGACCTTTGTTAACATTTTACTTAATGCAATGATGGCGACCATGACTTGTTACGTTGACTCACCTAGGTGGCTCGAACAGTACATTCTGGTGATAATTTCCAGGTCTCTCTTATTGTTTATTTTTTCTCTAATTTTTTTTTTTTTTATTGTTATTGGTTTTTCCTTTATATTTTCCCTTATGTTTTTCGATAGTTTCACGATGTAGTGTTGCAATTGTTTGTTCTCAAAAAATGTACTTCTCTGTTGGCTAGGGATGAATATTCCATCTCTACCCTTTCTTCTATGTTTCTCTTCATATTTTTGAGTGGCATGGTTTACTCTTGTGAGAGCACACTGTACACTTACTTCCCACAGTAAAAGAGTGTCTTATGAAAGAAAAATTTACATAAAGAGTTTGATACATTTTGAGAATCACCACGTAAGTAGTCTTTCAAAGAACAAGTTGAATTTTAAGTTTATGAATACTTAGATCTGCTAAAAAATACTCGACCTTCGTTCAAACTCAGGATGTTATTTTTTCAAGCACCTATATAGTGGGTATAGAATTGTGTTCTTTTTTCTTTTTTTTCTTTTATTGGGGTTTGGTTGGTTTGGTGAGGAGGTTAAGGTTACATCCACAAAATTTGAAGCCCCAAAAATACTCCAAAAATATGATTTTACCCAAGGGAATGAATGAAAAATACTCCAAAACTATGATTTTACCCAAGGGAGTGAATGACTAATGTGGTCCAGTGGATCATATAATCTTTTGGCCATATTGTTTAGCCAGGGCTTATGAAAACATATTTTTGTTTTTTGAAAACTTCATTTATAATCTGAAGTGTGTGGTTTATATACGATTGTAATCTCACTTTCAGAAGTAAAGTCGTGGTATTCTACACCATCCATTTAATTTAATGGTATATATTTGACATGTCTTTAAAGATGATTAAAAAGTAACATATTTTTTAAGATAGTATCAAATCTAAACTATCCAAATAAAATAGATAGTACAGAATACTACAAACTTAGTTCTACAAGTAAGGTTACAACTTTATACAAACTTTTTTCTTATCTTAAATAACTGAAAAAGGAAAAAAAATTATGCATCTCTCTCTATATATATGTGTGTGTGTGTGTATGTGTGTGAGTTTTATTTAACTTTTCTCTCTTTTATTTTGGGTAATTGGATTGCATCTAATCTAATGGTTGTGGTGTTGTGGAAACTTTATTCGTTTAAAGGGATTAAAACCTTTTTGTTTAGAGAGAGAAAGAGTGAGAAAAAGATAGAGAGATTGGGCTGCAATTCGGTTTTCTCTTGAGAGCTTGGTATGTTCTTTTTTAGAGAGAGAAAGTGAGCAAAAGGCTTGAACTCCATTGTGGGTTTGTTGTGTACCCTGCTTTAGTAAAAGAAAGTGTTAAGGAGAACCCATTTTTGGGTATTCTTGGAGCCTTGTTTTTGGGGCGCAGTTTAGAGTGAGAAAGAGCTGCTGGAAATTGATATTTTGAACTCGATTTCACATTGTAATCTTCTCAAATCAGTAAGTAAAGTCTCGCGCCATTCTCCCATGGATGTGGGTCACAATTTGTGACCGAATTAAACCTTTGTGCTCTGTGGACTGAATGTTGTTGTATTTTTCATTTTATGATCTTGCTTTGATATTATGTAGTTTTCATTGCTTGTTTATATTGATATGAATGCATAATAGCTGTGAATGTTATAAAGCCTTGCTGATTTTTCAGTAATCGATCCCAACAGCTGGTATCAGTGCTTAGGGTTTGTTCTTCATAATGTTTGTGACGAAAGGGTTTTTTTTGCTATTGTAGTTATTTCTTGTATTTTCCTTGAAAATAAAAAAAGCAATGGAATTTGAAAGATTAAATCAAAGTAATTGGCTAATATGGAAAATGATGATAGAAGATTATCTTGTTGGAACAGAATTGGATCGGCCACTTCGAGGTAAGCAGGCCATGCTTGTTGGAATGGAAGATTGGGAATTGGATGTTCTTGATAAAAAAAATGTTTAGTAGCGATTAGACCATGTATTTCACCATCAATTTTATTTGATGTTTGTCAATGTAAAACATCTACAGATCTTTGGCAATCTTTAGAGCAATCTTTTAAGCAACCCTCTAGTGCAAATAAAATGCATGCGATGATAAAATTATTTCTTTTGAAAATGAAAGAAAGTGTTATAATTAGGTCGTATGTGATTGCATTTAATTCAATTTCGACACAATTGAGGTATTTGAAAGTGAATTTGGATGAAGAAGTGTTATGTTTGCTTTTGCTGAGTTCTTTGCCTACTACTTGGGATACCTTGATTACCACTGTGACTAATACAATGGGTAACAAGTTTAATTTAAAAGATGTTCTAGCTTCATTGTTAAATGAAGAGATTAGAAAGACATCCACACAAATGCTTGTCGAATCAAATCAAGCATTGGCAGCAGGAAATAGAGGAAGAACACAATAGAGAGACCAACCCTATGGATTTAATAGAGGCAAATCTCATAGCAAAGGCAGGTCCAAGTCATAAAGCAAGGATGTTATTGCTGGTATTGCAAGAAACATGGTCACACAAGAAAAGATTGTTATGCCAAGGACATGGACAAGGATAGCCATGCCGAAGCAATTACATTTTCATATGGTAAAGATGGAGTCACTTTTAGTATTGCATACACAACATTGTCTATTGCAGATATTTGGATTTTAGACTTTGGTGCTTCATTTCATGTTTGCCCAAAAATGTCATATTTTTCATCCTACACAGATGTGGATGGTGGCTTGGTTTATCTTGATGATGATCGGGCTTGCAAAATATTGGGCATTGGAAATGTTGTTATCAAACAATCAGATGGAAAGAAGTACACATTGAAAAATGTGAGGCACGTTCCTGAGTTGAAGAAAATCTCATTTCAACCGGGCAGTTAAATGACTCTGGTTTCATAGTGACTTTTGAAAATGGGTCATGAAAGAATTCAAGAGGTTGTATGACAATGTTAAAACAGAAAAAAGATGAGAGTCTCTACACTCTTCATGGCACAACTCAAAGGAATGATGCTACAGAGAAGATCTTTGCTGCAGCTAGTAAGCATGAGGATACACAAATTTGGCATAGCCAGTTTGGGTCATCTCAGTGAGCATGGTATGAAGGTATTGTAAATTCAAAATCTTATTCGTATTTCTGAGCATTCCTTTCTTGATTTTTGTGTTCATTGTGCCATGAATAAGCAGCGTATAGTTAGTTTTAAAATAAATGAAACTCATAGAAAAAATAAAGCATTAGAATTGATTTATTCTGATGTTTGTGGCCATGTTAATGTTAAATCTTTTGGTGGAGATTCTTATTTTGTCACTTTTTTAGATGATTGTTCTAGAAAGTGTTGGTGGTATCCATTGGCATCTAAGGATCAAGTTTTTGAACTTTTCAAGGTTTTCAAAGCCAAGGTTGAAAAAGAAACAAAGAGATTTATAAAATGCTTGCAAACTGATAATGATGGTGAATATTGCTCGAATGCTTTTAATGATTTTTGTAAAGAGAATGACATTCGCAGAGTAAGGACAGTTCCTGGGACACTACAATAAAATAGTGTCATTGAGAGGATGAATATGACCATCATTGAAAGAGTAAGAAACATGTTATCACAATCTGGTCTTGGTAAGCAATTTTGGGCTAAAGCTGTTAGTACATAGGTATATTTGATCAATAGATCTCCTAGTGCACCCTTGAATAGTGACATACCTGAAATTCTCTAGAAAGGTAAAAGTGTGTCATATGAACACTTGAGAACATTTAGGTGTGAAGATTATGTTCAAGTGCCTAGTGAAAGTAGAGCCAGGCTGGATGCCAAGTCAAGAAGATGTGTTTTTCTTGGGTATGGTGGTGATGATAGAGGTTATAGGATTTGGGATCCTATTGCAAAGAAGACTATTAGAAGTTGAGACATTCTCTTTAATAAAAATGCAATGTTTGCTGAAAAGAAGCAAAAAGAGTCAAAACAAGAAAGGCTTATTGTGGATATACAAGAACCAAATCTCATTGTTTTACCACGGCAAGTGCAAGAGAGTCAAGTTCAAGCTCAAGACAATTTTGATGTAGGTGATGCTAATTATGAGAATGATACTGAATTAATTCAAGATGAAGAATAGCTGCCAGTTACACCTGAGCTAGAATTGAGAAGATCCACACGCCCTCACAAGCCCATACAAAGGTATTTTCCTTCCTTATACTTTGTATACCGATAGTGGTGAACCTGAGTCTTTTTAGAAGGCTGTTTATTGCCCTAATGTTGACATGTGGCATAAGGCAATGGAAGAGGAGATTGATGCTTTGCATAAGAATGATGCATGGGAGTTGATGGAACTTCCACATGAGAAGAAAGCATTGAAGAATAGGCGTGTATATGCTATTAAGTGGGAGGCAAATGGTCTTATGCGATATAAGGCCAGACTAATGGTAAAAGTTATGGGAAAAAACCAAGTGTTGATTTTAATAAAATTTTTGCTCCTGTCGTTAAGCATAGCTCTATTAGAGTTGTTTTATCTTTGGTTACTAACTTGAATTTAGAGCTAGAGCAACTTGATATTAGAAGTGTCTTCTTGCATAGTAATCTTGATGTAGAAATTTATGTGTCAACTTGAAGGTTTTGATAACAAAACCCTTCCTAACTTGGTTTGCAAGTTGAAAAGGGATTGTATGGTTTAAAACAAGAATCTAAGCGATGTTATAAGAAATTTGACAATTTTATGCTGGGTGAATGTTATTTTATATGCGATTTTGATCATTGTATATACTTCAAGGGTTCAGCATATGATTCTTTTACTGTTTTGTTTATTTATGTTGATGATATGCTTGTTGCTAGCAATGATCTGAGTGAATCAAGTGTTTAAAGCTTGATATGTCCAAGCATTTTACCACCAAGGATCTTCGACCATCCAAGAAGATTTTGGGCATGCACATCTATAGAGATAGAAAGCAAGGTAAGCTTTGGTTAAGTCAATCTGAATATATTTCTAAAGTTCTTGAGTGCTTTAATATGATTGACTGTAAACCTGTTTTTACCCCATTAGTTGCACATTTCAAGTTGTCTAAAAAGGACTCTCCAATAAATGAGGTAGATATAAGTAAGATGAAGAATGTTTCATATACTTTCGTAGTGGGTAGTTTGATGTATGCAATGGTTTGTACTAGACCTGACAATGCCCATGCCGTGGGAGTTGTTTCCAAATTTATATCTAATCCAGGTTGGGAACATTGGCAAGCAGTTAAGTAGATTATTCGGTATTTGAAGGGGACACGAAATGTATGCTTGTATTTTGGAAATTCATCATTACAAGTTGTTGGTTATGTAGATGCAGATTATGCAGGAAGCCGTGATACTAGAAGATCTACCACTGGATACATTTTCAATGTTGGTGGTGGTGCAGTCAGCTGGATGTCAAGGTTGCAGGATATTGTTGTCTTGCCATCAACTGAAGCTGAGTATGTGGCATTGATTGAGGCAGCGAAGGAAGTGATTTGGTTGAGAAGGTTACTTGGTCAGTTTGGGATAAAACAGGATAAATATGTTGTGCATTGTGATAACCAGAGTGCGATTCATCTGGTTAAGAATGCAGCTTATCACTCCAAGACAAAACATACAGAGGTTAGATATCATTTTATTCGGTTGGCCCTTGAGCGTAGAGATTTGCAAGTAGACAAGATTCACACTGAGAAGAACATTGCCGATATATTGACAAAGGTTGTCTCAACTAAATAGAATATGATGTGTAGAAAACTTTCGGGGTTGGAGGAGACGTAACTTCGACTGGATGGAGAGTGGCACATTGGTGATTATTTTAGATACTTTGTTATTTGTCTTCAAGCCAGAGATTGTTACATGTGTGTAAACAAATCACACATGTAGGAGTTTTATTTAACTTTGCTGTCTTTTATTTTGGGCCATTGGATTGCATCTAATTTAATGGTTGTGGTGTTGTAGGAACTTTACTCTTTTAATCCATTTGTTTAGAGAGAGAAAGAGTGAGAAAAAGATAAAGAGATTGAGCTGCAATTGGTTTTTCTCTTGAGAGCTTGGTATGCTCTGGTTTAGATAGAGACAGTGAGCACAAGGCTTGAACTCCATTGTGGGTTTGTTGTGTGCCCTGTTTTGGAGCCTTGTTTTTTTAGCTCAGTTTAGAGTGAGATAGGGATGCTGGAAATTGATATTTTATACTCGATTTCACATTGTAATCTTCCCAAATTAGTAAGTAAAGTCTCGCGTCATTCTCCCGTGGATGTAGGTCATGATTTGTGACCGAACCACGTTAAATCTTTGTGCTCTGTGGATTGAATGTTGCTATATTTTTCATTCCATGTTCTTGTTTTGATATTATATAGTTTTCATTGCTTGTTTATATTGACATGAATGCACAATAACTGTGAATGTTATAAACTCTTACTGATTTTTCACCAATCGATCCCAATAATATATATATATATATATATATAGATAGATAGATAGATAGATAGATAGATAGATAGAGAGAGAGAGAGAGAGAGAGAGTAGTTAGTTTACGTTACTTCTTTCGTACGTACTAGTACGTAACGTAAGTTGTTAGTAGTAGGACGTACGTAGTAGTCGTACTATTACTTCCTT
>NW_006494904.1:6597754-6619435 GCF_000471905.2 Amborella trichopoda
TAACAATTTGCCAAGTAATAGCCCCCAGCTTCGAAAATGGAACCAAGAGGCCCTCTATTATCCTCACTACTGAGAGGGGCATTACCAATGCAACTCCCAACTTCGCAAAAAACCATCTCCAAATATGGCTAGCAAAGACACAATGTAGGAATAGATAGTTACCTAACTCCCCATCCGCCTTACACAAGAGGCAAATATTTGGTAAAATCTTTCTACGCTTAATGAGATTATCAATAGTGAGCATTCGATCTTGGGCCGCCAACCACAAAATCCTTGAACCTTCAAAGGAAGAGGCCACTTCCATCGTAGCAAGAATAGATATAGACCATCTTGCCCTATCATAGAAGAGCAAATAATACATGGATTTAAAAAAGGCCATTCTTATCAATTTCCCACGTTGCAACCTTAAACAATCCAATCAAGGTGCACCTCCAAAATTTATCATAACATGTAATTTTGGTGTAAAAAATTCTTCGGATCATAAAATTTTAAACTCCAGAACTAGTTAAAATCAAGTAGATCTATAAATATATGAAAATCTTGAAATAGACGGTCTAGATAATGTGTTGCAAGATGCACTATTTCTAGAACTCAAAATTCTTTTTTTTTCATATTCATATATCTTAATGTCGAGATGATCAATTAGAAGGTTTGTCAACATTAAAGCAACCTTTTTTGATAGATTTTTTATGTACTTATGTAATTCTACATTTTAAGGTTTCAACCTTATATAAACTTGTTCCAAAATAATATGCTTCCCTATTTATTTGCTTTCTATTTTTTAAAGTGATCTTCTTTTAGGGTCCTCTCTTGACTTGAGTGGTTAAAGCACAAGGGGTGTAGCCTCGTGGCTTATCCACATGGAGAAAAAAGAGAAAATAGAAAATTAAGATTAAATGCCAATTCCAAACAAGCGGTTGTTTTTAAATAATCACGTAAGAGTGTTGTTTGTATAAGGTTGCAACCTTAAACAATCAAATTAAGGTGCACGTCAAAATTTTATCATATATATAATTTTGATATAAAAAACTTTTATCATAGCTTAAGAATCTATTTTCATCTATAATTATAAAATTTTAAACTCCAAAAATGGTTCAAATCAAGTAGATCTATGAACATTTGAAAGTGGACGGTCCAGATAATGTGTTGCGACATAAATTATTTTTAGGACTCAAAATATGCTTTCCTTCTCATATTCATGCATCTTGATGTCAAGATGATCAATTAGAGGGTTTTCCAATACCAAAATAACCTTTTATGATGGAATTTTGAAGTATACCTTAATTCTACATTTTAATATTACAACATTTTATAAATTTTTTCCATCGCATAATAACCATTGGTTTAATTATTTCATATATGGATTATATGTCAATGATATTTCTGTACTCGCTTTTTGAATTACAATCGTCGTAAAACCCCAGTGGAACCCATCGACGATTACTTAAAGGGCCCCAAATTTCAGGAATGTAACCTTCTCAGCAACCTAAAGACCAATCACAAAAAACAAATAAATAAAAAATCACGTACTTTGCATGCGCCTTAAAAAAATTTAGAGATAAATTTTGGATCCGAAATTTTAGGATTGATACTCTCAACCATGGTGATCGTGAATATAAAGTTTTCAAGAGTTTAAGCTGATGTGGACCTTGTTATGAGCAACAAATGAAACAAACATGCTACTAGAAATAATAAAATGGAAAATATGCTCTATGCTTGTGGATAGGCAATGAATTTTTTTTTTTTGGGTAAATCAATATAGGGAGAAGGACCCCTATTCATTTTTTTTTCATTAATAAATGAGAAAGAAAAAACAATTAACGTATAACTTTATAATAGGACAATTACACGAGATCATGTCGCAAAAGAGAAAGAAAGCAAATATTTGTTGTTGGAGTAATGACCTCAACTAGTGAGGTTTAATAAAGAAGCAAAAAGCAAATCATAACAAACTTAAGGCCTAGCTCAGACCTAACCGGTTCGGTTAGGCTCAATTAAGGTATCCGGCAAGCCAAACTCAGTCCACTTGACTTTGACCCCAGTCTTGTCCAGGTCTAGCTTAGACCTAACCGGTTCGGGGTGGTTTGATCTGACCCCATATCTATATATAAGAAAATTGTTTTATGCGGTGGGGACCGCATTTCTATATTTGCGGTCCCGAGGTATAAAGCATCCATCTTCAAGATGAATGCAAATAGGTGATCCATTTAAAAACAATTGAAACTAACGGTCCAAATGTGTTCTTAATAGAATTATTATTTAATTTTAAAATTTATTTATCTATTCGTATTCATGATCTCCACGTCAGACATTACGTGTCTTTAAAAATTAAGTCCAAATATCCATATCAAAAGTAGATTTTTAAGAGCCAACTCATTTCTACATGGACTCATAGAAACCATATCCGAATATAAATTGGAGTGAATCGGATTCTTATATTCTTTTCCATGTGGGTCACTAGGTCCTATGATTCATGCGGAAGTATTGGCATCTATATAGATTCTATTGTGCGTCTTACTCATGTATATATATATATAGGAGTACTTTGAAAGAATTTACAGATGTGTATATATAGAGGAGTAGCTTGAAAGGTAAACCGGAATGCTATGGCCACTTTGCAACAAGAAAATGGAGGAGGTCAGCCCTCACAAGCAACCGGCATAAGTTCAGCAAGAGCTTATCTCAATCTTCTCAACGCGCTCTCTGGTGCACCCTCATATTACTCATCATATTCACTCCATTACCTAGTTTTCTCTACTGCCAATGATCGCATGCTCCCTCGGAAGCAAACTATCCATTTGCTCCCTCGGACAAAGACTAGGGGCATTTTCATGACCCTCAAACTTTGGAGATGTATCCCTCCACACCTAGAGATCAATTCTGAAAATAAATAAATAAATAGTAATTCACACACACATTTATGAGCCTAGGAAAGTAACATCCCAAAGTTCCAATTTTAGTAAGATCAAAGTGTTAAAGAGCTCAAAATATATTTTTTTTCTTATAAATAATTATATGATGACATTTAAATGGATCCCAAATTTTCAGATCCAAAAAATCTTTCCAAGTAGAATTCCTACTCGACGGAGCAAACAGACAGTTTGCTCCTGCAGGAGCGTAGTATATGTGCAAAATGCTGTTGGAAAGCTTTTCCCTGTCTCAGGCTGATGTCAAGGTCCCAAATTGACGCCCCAAATGATTTAAGGTGATTCATTCGACTGTGAATAGAAAATGCTTTAATGGATTTGTTGACAAAAAGGTTCATACAACGAATCAATTTTTATGCTACAAAAAGTAAGGTGCCCTTTCACTTCTTGGAATAGGTTATTTTGATATTAGAAATCCTCCAATTGATTTTCACAAAGGTGTTATTAACTTTGGTCCCAATTGGTTATTCAACCATTGTTGTTAGCTTCGCTTTGCTTTGGATGAATGGTCTTCGAGTTTAATCTTGTCGCCGAGGTAAAGTAATAACATGAAAACTCGTTCATTTGTTTGAATTCAAAAGTTAGAGAGGAAATATACGTAATAAGACCATTTACTTTTGATATAAAATGGTGACAATCATTATTGATAGTTAGATGGAAAATTGAGTGGTTAAAAATGTGTCATTGTCTGAATACAAAGTCTAAAATAAAATATATCATTGTGACACACTTCAATATATTAGATTTCACATCTAATGGCCAAAAAAATTGTAACCTTCATATACTAAAAGTAAATGGTCTCTAGTTAGAAAAAAACAAAACCTATGAATCGTATAACTGTGGGTACAGAAAACTTACGTAACATTGGCATACCAATCCTCTTAAATAGAGGCAAGGACAAAGGAAAGCCGATAAAGATAGAAAAAAAGCATATCTCATGAGAGGGAATTAGCGAAAGCGAAGAGATTTTATTGTTCATTTACTCCCATGGGTAAGCTCAATCTAAAGAGTATTTTGAGGTCCTCAAATTTTGGAATGTACCTTCTTCAACCTATATGCCGTGTTTGATAAAATGAATTTCCAAATTATATTCTTCATGGGCTTGAAAAAAAAAAGGTTTAATTTTTGAAGGGTGATATATAAATGTTAAAAAACTCAAAATTTATTTCTTTTTTTCTTTTGGAACAATCATATGGTGATTTTTAAGTCGTTCCCAGAATTTCTGACAATTTTTTTTTTCGAGATTAGTTTTTTGCTCAAGGGAGTAATTGTATAGTATACAAAAGATGGTACGCTTCAAATACAACCTTTACAAGAGAAAATGAAAGGAAATATTTCTCTCTGAGAGTATGAATAAAATATTAATAATTGAAGCAAGAAAATTTTAAGGTTAAAAAGTAATTTATAAAACATCTTAATAAAGTAATAATTTGTTTTGGATTTAATTTATAATATTTATTTGTATTATTCATTTTAAATTTTAAATTTAATCGAAGACTTCCTCTGAATTGCTGGAAGTGCCAAAGTGCCTCCTTTCTTGCACCAAAAGTGAAGATCTAAAACAAAATTGATAATATTGATCTCAATCTTAATACTTTGTGATATTTAAACATATCAAATATTTTTTTTGGATTGTCCATTTTCAAGATTTTTAAGTATGTATATGAATTTGCCCAATTAGCACGAAGTTTGGAACTTTAAAATTGGATAACTTGTAGTGAATATAGATTTTCAGGTCATCCCAGGATTTTTTTTACACTAGAATTGCTATCTTTTGGCAGGAACAGGAGCTGCATCTTACTCTAATTGTTTAAGATTGATGCCTTACATATTATGTGCAACCCTTATTTATTGTACGTGTGTAACGTATTTTGTTGGGATCAAATTGTACACTTCCTCCTCCTAGCAAACCACCAGCATTTGTTAGATCTGAAAACTTAGGAATCATCTTAAAACCATCCAATTGATTATCGGTTTCAAAAAAATTAAAATATGTAAGTTTTTAAAGGGAAAAGTTTATATAGAGCCGAGGCTCTAAACAATCAAATTTGAGCCTACCTGAAAACTTTCACCGAAAGAGGTTGTTTTGATGCCGAAATATCTTCAAATTGATCATCTCAACATCAAGATGCATGGATATGAGAAAAAAATAAATTTTAAGTTTTGGAAATAGTGTATTTTTGGATTGTCAATTTTAAATATTTTCAAGTGTTCATAGATCTGTCAATCTACACTATTTTTTAAGCTTTAAACTTGATAAATAAATATAATATATTTTTTAAAGCTATAACAAATATTTTCAGTATTGAAACCACATTTTTCAACACTATTTGAAGGTATGCTCTAATTTGATTGTTTAGAGCCTCGACTCTATACAAACCACACCCAAGTTTAAATACCTTAACCCTTAATAGAAATGATCTAGAAAATGAATGGCGTGTTCAATCATGATTTTTTAAGGCAATTATAGAGTGCATCTTCTACCTTGCCTGCTTTTTGTTTTCCTTATTAATTTGGTATTTTGGATTAGAACATACCTCACAATTCAAGGTTTAAGAAAAGGGTGTAGTTTTTAGAAGATTACAACCTTGCTTAAAAAAATAAAGTTGTCATATTCTACATCTCCTATTTTAGCTAAACAGTGTCGATTTGATATGTTGTTTAAAACAATGTTAAAAAGCAACATGTCTTTTGAGATAGTAACAAATCTATATTATCTAAATAAAATGAATTGTGTATATCATCGTAAACTTACTTTACTCAATATTAGATTTTTTTTCTCTGAAAAAAAAAAATACTCATACATAAGCTTCTTTTGCCAAATATTTATATTTTTCCCCTGAGGCAGCATTATAACTCGCGCTTTTTAAAAATGAACCCAAATTTGGATTTTCAATATGCAAGTATGCGTTAAACATAGGGAAAGTATGTAAAGAGACCACTTACTTTTAGTACAAAGAGATCATAATCACTCTTGCTGGTTAAATTTTAAATCAGGTCGTTGACTAGCCTCAAAGTTCAAAAACGAAATTTCTCAAACTTCATGACACACCCAGAGCCATCTATTTTAAAATATGATGGTTAGAAGTAATTATGACCTTCTTATAACAAAGATAAATGGTCTCATAGTATATAATCCCATAAACATAAGCCTATAGTCTAAAGATCATAGGTTTTAATTCCATTCAATCCCTTTTTAGCGTGATCCAAACTGAACCAAAAACTTGATATTTCGTTTCTTTCTTTAAGTTTTAGGACTAAAAAAATGGTCGAAGAAATATGCAAAGTGGTTGTTCATGCTCCTAGCATGCTTCAAATATGATCGATATGCTATCCGTCAAAAAAGGATACTTTATATGGGATTTTGACACCCTCGATGGAGAACGAGCATTTTAGGACTTTAATATTTTTTTTTGTTCTTTCCTTTTTAATTATGAGGAGATTGTACTCAAGGAAAATGATTTTGAAGACTTGTTTAGTATAAGGCAATTTACTACAAGAAAGTCAAAATCACTCCAGTCTAAAAAAACTTTATTGCACTTTTAAACTCTATCAGTAGCACCCCAAGCTGGCCAATGCCATATCCAGCAGCTAGAGCGATTGTAACCTTCTTACATGAAAGGTAAAAAAGGTCCTATCCTATATTTTCCCTTCTTTTATATAATATTTTCACATCCAATTCAAACATCCAAAAAGTTTTCATTCACAAGCAATTTCTAATCCACTATTTCAAACATTGGACAACCAACACAAAAGTGTTGAATTCCTTTTGTTGCTTTATTTCAGTTTATTTCTTTTTCCTCTTCTTCCTTAAATGTTAAATGGAACCCAGTGGAAGACATCACATTGTGGCACTTAGCAATCTGACCACCTACGCCTTGAGACGACCATTCTCTCTTTCTCAGTTCGAGTTCATGATATTCCATTTATTTTCCTTTCTTTTATCCAGGAATTGGGGTTTTATCGACCCCGTATGCACTATCCGAAGGTGGTTGGGTATGCCTAATGCTACTCTTCGTAATGGCCTCCGTTAGTTGCTACACTATGTTCCTTCTCAAACGATGTATGGATACAAATCCAAGGATTCATAGCTATTCTGACTTTGGCAAATTCGCCTTCTGCCGAAGAGGTTGGATGACAACATCTGTAGTTCTCTATCTTGGATGCTATCTTCTTGCAACTGAGTTCATGATACTGGAAGGTGACAATCTGGCAAAATTGTTTCCTGGTTTTGAAATTTCAAAGCCAATGTTGGAGGGCAGAAAAGCATTTGTTATTGTCTCCGCCATTGCAATATTCCCTACTGTTTGGCTGCGAGGTCTTGGTCCACTTGCTTATATCGCAGTGGCAGGAGATCTAACTCCTATACTTCTGCTCAGCGCAATTCTATGGTTGGCATTCTTCGACGGCATTGTGTTCCACCAGGGCCGAAAATTTGCAAATCTCAAAGGAATGCCGACTGCTGCCAGTATTTATGCAACCTGTTTTAGTGCGCATGCCACCTTCCCTCTAGTTTATTCTACCATGAAAGACAGGAAGAAGAGCTCAAGCGTAAGCACAGTACACTATATCTTAGTTGTGGTTGCCTTTTTCCTTTCTTCTTTGGTTTGGCTGCGTTTTGAACCTTTGGATTTGAGGCCCTTAGATAACCATGTTTCATCAGTAAATATATATTTTATTTTATCATTGGAAATTTATCGAATTATACTAATTAATTATTTAACAGTTTACCTTTTTTCAAACTATTCCAACTCATGATCATGTATATTTTGATGGGTATTTTAAAATTAAATCCAAAGTACTGGAAAAAGTGCTAAATAGTTTTATCTCTTGTACATTTTGTTAAATCTCCCTTTTATTATTCTCGACTAATGACTATTGCATGCTTGTCAATATAGATGCTGGTCATAAGTTTTGCTACTGTTGCTGTGATCTGTGGAGCAATGGCTTTATCCGGTTACTTGATGTTTGGAGACCAAGTAAAAGCTCAAATAACTTTAAATCTGCCCCCCAAGAATATCAGCTCTGCCATCGCAATTTATGCCTCTATTGCGACTCCATTCGCGAAATACGCGTTGGTGGTAACCCCAATTGTGATTGCAATTGAAGAAGCAACCCCACTATGTAAACATAGGCCCATGAGCCTTCTCATTAGAACCTTGTTGGTGGTTAGTACAGTTATAGTGGCCCTGACATTTCCATTTTTCGGGTACTTATTGGCACTAATAGGATCCTCTATTAGTTGCACCGTCTCTTTATTGCTCCCATGTTTGTTTTACTTGAAGATCACTAATGGCTTGAAGGGTTTCAGGGCAGAAGTGGTGCTTATCTCAGGGATTTTGGGGATGGGACTTTGTATTGCTGTTTCAGGAACTTACATTTCCATGAAGAGGATTGTTCAAAGCTTATGAAGGTTAAAATCATAGAGGCTCATGGTGAAAAGTTCTAAAAGATTACCTAATTGGGCAATCAAAATTCAACTTCTGTCAAAATTCCCACTTCAGTGTAAACTTCTGTCCCACTTAAATTGTATATTTAGAGTAATGGGCTCTAGGATATGTAAAACATATGGTTATGGTTCCGTTAAAAGCTTATCGAGCAAAAAAACAACAAAAAAAAAAGAAAATTGTTTATAAAATTTCTCGACAGGAAATGACAATTATGAAGCCCTTCTTTTGCATTGCATTTTCCTTAAAACTTTGCATCACGTTTCAACTTGATTGCAGTTGTTTTGCAGCCAAATGGTGAGAAACACAGCCAATAAATAACAATACAAATTGCTAAATATTTTGTATTTGAACTTCGTTTTATCTACTAGGTCTCTTGTAAGGGCGGATAGATTAGGAAGAACTCAATCAAAGGATCCTTGAAGGTTATTGGGTTAGTGTCACAAAACTCAAAATTCAGATTTTTTTTTTTTTTAAAATAACATTTAATAGTTCTTATATGGTTCTCAAAAATTTAGACTAAAATAATATTTTTAGATTTGTGTTTTGCACAAGGGAGTATATGCATATTATGCTCCCATGGGAGCATAGCATACAATGCTCATTACTTATAGCTAAATCTTACACTTAATATATGACATGATATTTGAAGACCAATGTGATTCAAAACAAGATGCTGATGATTTTCTAAGCAACTAAAATTACCATGGATCCGTGGAGTGGATCGTCCATCCTAAATTTGTAATGAACAGTGCAAATGGGTGATCTAGAAAAATAGTAAATACTAAAAAAATAAATAAAAATTAAAATAGAGATTTATAGGGTGGGATTTGTGGGAACTAAGTAAACATCACATAAGCTTAAAAGATACATACATAGGCATACACACATAGAAGGATACCACAATACCATAACAATCTACTTTGTAAGTAGTTTAATAATATTAAATTAGCCCAAGACCCACCACCAAAAAGATAGAAGAAGAAACAATCAAATAGGTGAAAATGAAAGGAAGAAAAACAGCTTTTCATTCAATAAAAAAAACAGGGTACACAAAAGCATTACAAACTTGAAATATGATATCACTTTTCCCCCATAAGTTTTTTAAAAAGAAGTTCTTACAACCAAATTTATAATAAAACTACCAACTTACAACAATAATTACCTATTTACAGTATTAACTACTAACAACCTCTTAATTCTATAACTTCCTAGTGCACAATTATATATACAACCTCAATAACTCAGAATAAACTAAAAAACAAAACTAATATGATTTCTAGACAATACACTTAAATAATTTTAATAGGTTTTGTGGGATAGGCTAGGTCAGGGCCTATACCTTCCTAGAGCCAATTTGGTTTGAGCCGATTCCCAGTCTAGATCAATGGGAATCTTTCTCTAGCAACGCACCCTCTCTCTCTCTATTGTGTACCTATCTCTCTTTAATAAATGTATTTTTATAAAAACAACTTACAATAAAAAGAATTAGACCGACACTAATCCACCATGATCCGAACTGCCTTCACTTTGGATTTCAAGTTTGAAAGTCCCAAACCTTGAAGGTGATGAAGTGATGGGTGTAGGGTTTTCAGGAACCCCTAGCTTGTAGAACCGGGAATCCTAAATACCTGGATCCCACCCAAGATCGTATGCATGATTGGCTAAATACGAAGTAGATTAATACAACTATAAATCCAGTGTGAGAAATAAAATAAACACAAAAAGGCACACTATAAAAACACAAGATTTACGTGGTTCACCCCATGAGCTAAATCTACGGCCTCGACAACTAGAAATCCACTATCACAATGAAGATTACAGTTTTGGATTACAAGAAATAATACCTATATCTAAACATTGGTAAAAATCATCGTCAATCTTCCCTTTTAAACCTGCTCCCCCGATCGAGCAACACCTTCAATCAACCTCTTTTCCACCGTAATATCGCTACCGGAAGATAATATCGAGAGTAATATAAAGATTTTTTCTATCTAGAAGTGGAAGTTAACCAACTCAAAACTCATGAGAATACCACCTCTATCTTGGAGGCCATGTCTCTCTCTTGAAGACCCATCTCCCTCTTGGAGATCCAGTCCCATAACCCCAAAAGTTGTGACTCTCAAAAGATGGGTCTTATGTCTTCCTTCACTCTCTTATAAAAATATTACTTTCTTGCTTCCTAAAAAAATCAATTTTCTATTTCTTAAAATGTCGTAATCTTTAGAAAAAAACATAACTATGGTGATTTAGCTACCACCAAACCCAACAATGGGATTTTGGACTAACCACAAAATTTCTTAAGGGCTTTGGCTTTAAGCTGTCTCTCCTTCGGACGTTGAAGGTTTAAAATGAGCCATATTCAAAAGAATAATGGCACTTTTAATTCCGACGCATGAGTCAAGCCCAAGATTGAACTCCAAACCGCTAACTATAAAGAAAAAATTACATGCTACCAAGGATGAATGACATTAGAAAACAAACATTGGGGTGTGGGGTTGAGAAGTTTCAAATAAGGTATTTAGGATTTGCCTTTTATTGATACAAGAATGTCAAGGTCGATCTAGGACCGAGTGGTTCAGACAGTGCGGTATAAGCTAGACTTATAGAAAGCAAAATTGTTTTCAATGAGGGGGAAGTTTGACATCAATAAA
This sequence comes from Amborella trichopoda, assembly GCF_000471905.2. Next base: position 6,608,783 of record NW_006494904.1, read on the forward strand.
ATCTACTTTGGCCGATTCATCCATATATTAAATATCCTTGTTTAGAATGCCCAATGACATTGTGAAGAGGTTGGAGAGGCTGATGCGTAATTTTTTATGGCGTGAAATGAGGAAAACCAGATAATTCAGTCGGGTAATTAGGAACAGGTACCCTTGTTAAAGATTGGGGGTATGCGAATCAAAAGAGGATCATGAATAGTGCATTACCTACAAAATGGTGATGGAGATGTACAATTGAAAATGAGCATCGCCTAAGACAATATGGAGTAGATAGGGATCACAATGATAGGCATTGTTGTTGATAGGGAGAGAAACAACTGAGATTCTTACAGCTAAAACGGATTAGTGATGACCACTCAAAAGTTCAATTTCCTGTACTATTTCAAAAAGTGACATCAAAGAGTGCTAAATTTAAAGATTTAGTCACCTTATTAGGGATGAATGCAACTTGGGGAACCCAATGTAGATATAACAGATAATCAGTAGAATGTTGATATAACAGACACGGTAGTATGCATATATATCCTATTTAAGAGAAAGGGTATAATTTTTCCAAATATATGTACTTTATGTAAGGAAAAAGTTTATATAAGTGCGAGGCCTTAAACAATCAAATTAGGGTGCACTACAAAATTTTCAGTAGAAGGGGTTGTTTTGATGCCAAAATATCCTCAAATTAATCATCTCGACTTCAATATGCATGTACATGAGAAAAAAATGGATTTCAAGTTTTGGAAATAGTGCATCATGTAATGCTTTTTTCGACCATCAATTTTCAAGATTTTTCTATATCCGCTTGGTCTACACTATTTTTTAAGCTTTAAATTTTATAATTGGAGATGAAAATATATTTTAAGGTTATCCCAAAGATTTCCAGTATTGAAACTACAGTTCTCGATACTATTTGAAGTTGTGCTTTACTTTGATTGTTTAGAGCATGGGCTCTATACAAACTGCACCTTTTATGTAAAAAAATTGAAGAAACTATAGATCATTTATTTTTGGAGTGTGCTTATGTAGGGATCTCGAGATCCCCTCGCTTGTGGAATCCGGAATCCCAAATATCGGGATCCTACCCAAGATCGTGTACTCAATTGGCCAAATACAAAGTAGATGAATACAATTAGAAATCGAGTGCGAGAAATAAAGCAAACATAAAAATCACACCACAACACACGATTTACGTGGTTCATCCCGTAGGGTTACATCTACGGCTTTAACAACTAGAAATCCACTATCACAATGAAAATCACAATTTTGGGTTACAAAAGAGAATAACTATCTCTAAACATCGGTAAAAGACCATCACCGATCTTTTCTTCTAAACCCGCTCTCCAAATGGAGCCATTCCGTCGATCAAAATCTTATTTCTCAACGTAATACCATACCGCTATCGGAAAGATAACCTCGAGAGCAACCGAGATGCTTTCTCTCTCTAGAAGTGAAAGTTAACCAACCCAAAATTCATGCAAATACCGCATCTCTCTCGAATATCATGTCTCTCTCTTGAAGACCCATCTCTGTATTGGAGATCCATTCTTATAACCTTCAAAGGGGTGACCCTCAAAGGAAAGGTATTATGCCCCTCTTCGCTCTCGTATAAAGATATCACTTTCTTGCTTCTCAAAAAAATCCATTTTTTATTTTCCATAATACCCTTAATCTTTAAAAAAATATATATATGTATAATGATTGGGTATCACCAAATCCAACCGCTTACACAAGATACGTATAGGAATGGGTAAGAAATGAAATGGATATTCAAGTATTTATGGCAACTCAACACAACTAGTACTTTCACGTAGTGGGAGTTACTTGATGTTACTACTTAGGGCAAGACGTTGTGGAAGATTGTTAAAGGGTAAGTGGTGTGGGAAGTTTGAAAAGGAAGAAATCATGGATGTTTTCAAAATGTTACACTGAAGGCGAATGGATTTATAGGAAAAAAATAAGGGGTGTGTCAAAGTTAGATTTCAAGTATAATTTGAATGATGTGATTAGGATGAGAAGAAAAGTGAATCATGGTTCTAATGTGTGGGTAGCACCTGAAAGGGGGTTCATCAAATTAAATTTCTATGAAAGCTCATATGGGAATCTAGAAAGGGTCGGAGTTGGGGGAATGGTGCAAGGTCTCAATGGTGATGTGTTAAGAAGGTATGCCCTATTGGACAGTTGATAGCTAATGAAGTTAAGGTCCTTGTTGCAAGGATTGAAGATAGCTAAAGGTTTTGGCACCATAAATTATTGCTATAAATGTAATAAATTGGTGCAATAAGGAGATGAAGGTTTTCATTGAAGTAAGATTTAGGTATTGGTATAGGGACAATAATTCTAGGGAAAGGTTTTTATACTTCTTTTACAGCATAAAAGAACTATCCTCCCCCTACCATCCAGCCATCCAATCTTGATCAAGAGAGTCACTCACCGTTTGATCTTAGATCAGACCTCTCAAAGTATTTTATTTTTGGTTTTTTTTTTGTACAAATTGTATAAATATAAAATTTGGTACGTGTCATCTTCTCATTGGTGCGCACTTATAAAAAATATTAAAAAATAAATTTTCAATAAAATATAATAACCAAAATACCCCTTGACACTTTCAAGGGTATTTTGATCATTTTATTTTATTGGATATATTTTTCACTAGTGTGAGTTTAATAGAGGATTGGACGTCCAAAATTTGGTCTAAAAATAGTTTATAGAAAATAAAATAGTGTATAGACGTGACATTGTGATTGGGGCAATCTTAGCCCTCCATTCAAAATGGACAATTGGATAAGGGGAAGTATATAAGTTTTATGCTGTAGGGGAAGCATAGAAAGCTTACCCATAATTCTATAGGTAATTTGTTGGGGAAGTATTTAATATATAGCAAGAGGGATAATGAAGGGGAGAAATGTGAGTGATACAGAAAATCGGGGCAATCTCTACAACTATTTTTTGTTGTATTTTTGTGTCAGAAATGTATATAATGAGACTATTTATTTTTTATACAATGAGGTTACAATCATTATTAAACAGTAGATTTGAAATCCGGGGTTGAAGATATGTCATTGTTTAAGCACAAAGTTCAAAACAAAATTTTTCGAATGTTACAACGCATTTTTATTTATTGGATTTCATATCCAATGGCTAAACGCCTAAAAATGATTATAATCTCTTTGTAGCAAAAATAAATGGTATCATAATAGACAATCCTTTTGTATATAATACATATAAATGCACATTTGTATATTTGATTAAATCAATAAAGTGGTAACCTTTTGTAAAAAAAAATCAAAATAGAAAAGAAGCGTATAAAAGTGAAAAATAAAATTTAAGAAGTGTATAATAACGTTAATTCAAGAGAGGTGAGCTTAAATTTATGAAAAAAATAAAAATAAAAAATAAAAAACATGATAAGCTGGCTTTCAAGAACTTACTAACATAACTCGAGAAAAACAAAAAAAAAAAACCACACTGGAGAGGCCTCTCTCCTATGAAGAAACCGTCAGATGCGCTAAAATTCATCCTGACCGTCCATCTCAAATCTTCTCACGTGTCGTCGCTTCTCTAACATTTAAAATGTCCGCAATGTAAGTGTCCAAATTAATAAGCTCCTTTGCTACGCGTGGAGGCAACCAATCACAAACATTTCTTCTGCCTTAAAACCAATGCGATCATGCCACGTACTAAATTCCTACGCAGTGATCCGGTCTCTTTTCCTCCCTATATAGAGCGATCTCTTTACCGTTATTTATACTTCACGAAATTTCCCGTAAATTCTTCCCGGCGCCTCTGTCTTCACATTGAAGCATTTTCCGGCGAATTCCCTGCGGTTCTGTATAGAGCGAGGCATTCTCCGGTGTCTGTGCCAAGGGAGACATTTTCTGGGCAATTTTTCGGTGTTTATTTGTGAAGGGAGGCGTTTTGACCGTCAATTTCCTGGCTTCTCTCTGAAAAGGAGAAATTTTCTGGCGTGTTAAGAGCCGGATCTAAGATTTTCCGGCGATCTTTTGGGGCAATGGAAGGCCGAGGGCCTGGACTCGGTCGAGTCCTGGTTTTGGTCTTCTGCATCGCTGGTATCTGGTCCGCTTATATCACTCAAGGTGTTCTCCAAGAGACCTTGTGAGTTTCTCTCTCCTTCTCTCTCTCAGTGGCATCCTTAATGGCGCAGTGGCATCCTTACTCGCCATTATTTTCTTTTCTATTTGATTAATGTGGATGGAATTGTGATCAATCTAGCCATACCTTTGGCGAATGTCATTGTGTTTGATTCTACAATCCTCATTTGTTTTTAATGTGAAGTTTTTTATTTTTTGCAAATTTGTTCCTTTGAATTTTGGTTCGCAATTACAAATATCTCTGTGTTTGAGATTACCTCGCTGGCCATTGTACCGACAAATAAAAATATTTTGTTGCATTTGAAATGGAATTTAGGCTTTCTATTCCTTCTATTCACCATTATCTGCTGGAATTATTTATTCTTTTGCACTTAATCATGCTAGCAAAAATACTTGTGAATGTCTTAAATTTTTAAGGGTTTGTCTCATGGATTTGTGGACTACTGGATCAATTCGTATGCAATTAAAGAGAATTTCAGTTTTTACATCTTTTACCCTAAGTTTTTTTCCCCTTCAATGTCAAATTTGATTTATAATGGCTTGAAATTGTAATTTTTTTTATTCTTTTGTTATTCCTGGTGTGCTTTTAAGTTTTTGTAATGCATTCTTATGTATTTATACTATAAAAATTAATGCTTTTCTGAACTTAGAAGCAAAGTCCCAACTGTTTTATACTTTTTATTCTTCCATTTTTACATGTGGATATTGATTCATGTACTTCTTTCTTAATTACGTTTCTCAATACTTGTAATAGGTTCTGAAAGTTCTCCCTTTATTTCCTTCTTTTGTTTCTATTGTGTATAGTTACGAAGATTTTAAACGTGATGAGGCATTTAAGATGGTTTAATATGACAAAGTATGGTATTCATTTGATTTATGAATGGTTTGTTTGTAGGTCTACCAAGCGATTTGGTCCTGATGGGAAACGGTTTGAACACCTTGCATTTCTCAATCTCGCTCAAAGTGCTGTTTGCTTTTTCTGGTCATTGATAAGTAAGCTTTGAGATTTTGATTTATAATCTGATGGCAATGGGATTTTCTTTAATACTGGTTTTGAAATGAATTGACTTAAGCTTTCTTTGATGTTGTTCGCCGCTATTTCTGATAGTGATAAGGCTTTGGTCTGGAAGTCGAGGTGGTGGAGCTCCATGGTGGACTTATTGGAGTGCAGGTATCACAAATACTATTGGTCCAGCAATGGGTATTGAAGCATTGAAATACATCAGTTATCCAGCCCAGGCAAGTTCAAAGTTGTTAAATTTGTCGATTGCAATATAAACATGGCAGCATAGAGGTAGCTAATTTGAATGATTTGCATTATCATGTTGGATAGGGGCAATAACTGTTAAAATGATAAAATGATGCCTTGGATCTTCAGAAATTGAATTCTTAGGCTTATGAAATTGAATGATTTTGTGAAAATTGAATGAAAAATTCTATTCCAAACTTCTACCTCTCTTGAGGTGTTTTAGGTTGGGTGGAGCCCTTGTTAAGCAGGACGCATACTGGTGCATTGCTTCGTGTTCTTTTTTTTTTTTTTTTTGGTATCCAGTGATAGGATTTGAACTTGTAGATTACCACTTGTGTACTACTACATGACTTTGTTTATAGACTGTTGAACAAGTCCTGATAATAAATGACACTCCCATTCCCATAATGCAAACTCGTTCAGCAGAATGATTACCAGTAGTGTACTACTACATTACTTTTTTAAAGGACGTTGAACAGTTCCCGATAATAAATGACACTCCCATTCCCATAAATGCAAACTCGTTCAGAAGAATGATGATTGACTTAGCTAGACACTGGGCCCTTAAGCTTTGAAATAGGCAAACATGGGCATGGAGCACGAGGAAGAGTTACAAGTACATATCAAGATCAGGACGTGTTTCAATCTCATCATCCCTATGCCTAACCCTTACGATGGGTTTAAGTATTTATCATTCGAAACTCATTCTGAGAAACTAACTAAACGAATGCCTGTCTGCTGTAAGAGAATCTAAAAGCACCGAACAGAGTACACAGCATAATACTTGAGTGGCCTCGTATTACCAATGGCAATTCAAAAGAATGAGTGGGCTCATAGAAAAATGTGCTTAACAAAGGAAACACGGAAATACCACATTTTGCAGATGACTTCTGTATCCAATTTAGTATTTTACCTCTGCAGAACGGAACATAGATATGGTAATTTGATGACCTGTCACAATTTAGTATTTTACCTGGATTTGAGCACTGTGATTAAGGATAACCTGTTCGTTCATTCACATATGGCTGTTTTGTTCGTAGTGTTACCATGAATGCATGATGGATTTCACAAAGAAGTAAAAGCGGGTCTAACAAATGAGATTTGTTTATGTACAGGTTTTGGCAAAATCCTCAAAGATGATTCCAGGTAAGCTTTTAAATTGACCGTTTTTCTCAATAACAACATATATGTACATATGTGGTTATTATGTAATATTGTTTTTCTATGCTATATTACAAAACATATCCAGTTCACACAGATGGTTTATATTTCTAGAGCCTGAGGTGCATTTTTAAATAAGTAGCTGCAACCAAGGTTTCCATTTGGTGAGAAATATTAAGTAAACTGTTGTTTCTTGACTCATATTCCATTGATGAACTACTTCGCTACGCATGGGAAACTATCAAAATACGGAATTGACATGATATGCATTTTTACTTTCACAAAAATGACTATATGAGGAACAAACATAACGAACATAACAATGAGTATTAAGCACTTCATTTACTGCATTTCACTAGTTTCAGTGGAATTGCCCAAGTGTTAAACATTAAATTGTTGTCTGGGAAACATTATATATCCACACTGTGTCATATATTGATTCTAATACCAGTTGGAAATGTTGGTCTAACAAAAGCAAGTGTATGGTCATTTTCTATTAAACCAGGCATCCTGCCCATTGAAGTTTTTACCGATGGTCTTTTACGCACATTTCCCTCCCATCTCTTTTTAGTAGTCCAGTTTGCTGGCTTCGAGAAATGTTTCTTACGTATCTTACCGACATTTGCATAGCTTTTATTTGAGTCTTTTGCATATTTTCTATACAACAATTCTTAATGTTCCTTAGAAGCATACAAATTTGTGAGGAATTTCTTTCCCAAGTGAACTTGAAATGTGTTTCACCTCTTGATTAGGCAAGTATCACTTGATACAACATGTTAAGATATGATGGATTCACATTTGTTGTTTAAGATTTTCTTGTTCAAAATGTGTTATATACTTAATGATAGAAAATGAACATGGCCTATTTTTCAGAATAACTGTTTAGATACTGTGAATGGTGTACTTTTACAAATTATATTTTTTTTTTTAGTGTGTTAACATTGTATTTAAGTAGTGAAAAATTACAAAGAGGGGAGTGAAATTTAAAGAGGCAACCCACAGATGGGTGCCCTATACAAAAAGGAATATCCAAGCTATAAAAAATGAGATGCTAAGCCAAGATGAAACAAAAATAGGAGTGAAGGGGAAAGTGCATGCTCAAAAAGGTGCTAAGGCACTTCCCGGCATTGTGCTCAGGTTTACTTCCCAATAAGGAGGCCCCTTCCTTAGCAAGGTAGTCGGCCTCAGAATCGGCTCCTCTCCAAGTGTGACTCCTCAAATTTGAGTTGGATTGCTAAGTTGGAGTATCTTATAAAAAACATCATCAATCTCCAAGACCACGGTGTCCTACTCAAGGCCCAAGCCAGCACACTCTTGGAATCACTGTTGACGATAAGAGTATGGCCCCAAGATGGATCAAAACTCCTTAGGAATTCTTGGAGTGCTTGGGCTTCTGTGGTTTGGAGTCAGAAAACCTAATAGGAAGGGAAAAAGGGAGCAGGATGACTCCGTCTTTGTTTCGAAATAACCCCTTGATGGTCTTCACAGGGAAGCCCGAGAGATTCTAAGAGATTTCAGGTTCATTTTGTTTGGAATACAAATTACCATATTTTGTAATGTTAATTTAATAATCTTTAACTATTTATATAGATAAGGTGCCTAGGGACTGCACCTGCCTAGGTACAAAAACACCCATCTAGTGTGGTATTTTTGGTATTTTTTGTTTGGATTATAAAAATGTATGAAAATGTATTTTTTATACAAAATATGGTTTTTGTTTGGATTATCAAAATGTATGAATATGCATTTTTATACAAAATTTGTTTTTTGTTTGGATTATAAAAATATATGAATATGCATTTTTTATACAAACTCTGGACCTAAAATGGGATCTTCGACATTGTGCCACCTGGCAGTTTTTGAAACATTGATAATTGGAGTATTCTTTCTGGAGAGACTGAATTCTAGATGAGTAACCCACATGTCTAACCATTCTCTTCATCTTCTTGGCTGTAGTGATGCTGATGGGAACTCTTGTTTATGGTATTAAATACACCATTCCAGAGTACGTGTGCACTTTCCTTGTTGCTGGTGGTGTATCGGCATTTGCACTAATGAAGGTAATTTGAATTTTTTTTTAAAAAAAATGTGTTTCTCTTTTGGGTGCAATGTATATTTCTTACTCTTGGTCATCTTTGCTCTATCTTCAGACCAGGTCAAATATTTATCTTCTTTTTCTTTTTTCACGTTGTATTGAGCGAGTCATCGTTAATTTCCTACTTGAAAAGAAGTAAACAAGCTTCTTTGCTTGAATCACCGAGCATTTATCCATAAACAGTGGAGGCATGAATTATAATTTTCTAGTGCTAGAAAGTTGCATTTGTTTTTCTCCCTTTAACTTGGTGTTTCTATTGTGCACAGCCCAGCTCAAAGACCATTAGCAAACTTGCACACCCAAATGCCCCTCTTGGCTATGGTTTGTGTTTCCTCAACCTCGCTTTAGATGGATTTACAAATGCCACCCAAGATAACATATCAGCAAGGTAATGATAGCTGTTATTTCTGCATAGGAGCTTTCCCCCTTTTCTCTTTTTCTCTTTGTCTTTTTTGTTCTTCTTCCTTCTCTTTGTTTTTTTGGCATTTATTTTTGGTTAGTCCATGAACCTTGGAATATATGTCGTGATAAATTCACGATATTTCTTCGAAAGAAAACTTGGGTGCTTTTCATACTGTTTTAGGAAGCATACCATGCATGCCTGTTCTCAACTTGTATGGTGCAGATGAACCACAGTTCGAATTTCTAATGACATTCACCTCAGAACTATGCTTCATCTTCACCGTCCATCTTGGGAATAGACTACAGATGCCATACTTGTGCATGGTACTACCGTGCACACGATTTTTATGCTATCCTCCTCATCTTCCTTCATTATTTGACGAAGCAGTGCCTCTGTCTATCCAAACAGGTACCTGAAAACAAGCGCATGGGACATAATGCTGGGTATGAATTTATGGGGAAGCATCTATAACATACTCTACATGTTTGTTTTGTCTCGTAACATTGGCTTCGAGGCCATTGCATTTTGCAGGGAGCATCCCGAGGCAGCTTGGGATATTTTAATGTACTGCCTTTGTGGAGCTGTAGGCCAAAACTTCATCTTCTTAACAATAAGCAGATTTGGCTCTTTGGCCAACACCACTATAACTACTACTAGAAAGTTTGTGAGCATAGTGGTTTCTTCTCTCGTAAGCGGCAACCCTCTCTCTATCAAGCAATGGGGTTGCGTATTCATGGTCTTTTCAGGCCTGTCTTACCAAATATATCTCAAGTGGAAGAAGCTAAAGATGAAGAAGAAGAAGAAGGCCTTGTGAGGATTCTCCCTTTTCATTTTTGTTTTTGCTTTTAGTTGGGGGGAATTCTCTTATAGTTTCCATATCCTTTCATCTCTTCCAGAATGGGGAGATGGGTGTAGAATTTAGTGATTGAAATGTAGAGGAATATTATTTTTACCGAGGCTAATTCCAGAATTGGGAGATAAAAGAGTATAGAATTTAGTGATTGAAATGTAGAGGTATATTATTTTTACTGAGGCTAATAGAATTGAATTCAGCAGTTCTAATTTTAGTAAGGGAAGATCTGAGGGGAAAGAATGGTATTTGATTCACCTTTTCTTTCTTTTGCTTTATTTTAGTTGCTGATCCTTCTCGACCTCTCTTAAAAGTGGAGCTGGTGTACTGTTCAGTGATCTAGCTGTAAGCATATAGCAGTTGATTTAAAAAAGGGTGTAGTTTTTATAAGGTTGCAACCTTAAAGAATCCAATTAAGGAGCATCTTGAAATTTTATATAATTTTGTTGTAAAACATTATTAGTATTATCTTAAAATCTATTTTCATACCTAATTAAAAAATTTTAAATTCAAAAAATGGTTAAAATCAAGTAGATCTGTAAATAATATGAAAATCTTGAAAATGGACGGTCTAGATAATATGTTGCAAGATGCACTATTTTGGATATTCAAAACTTTTTTTCTTTCATATTCATAGATCTCGATGTCGAGATGATTGATTAGAGGGTTTTTTTAACATTAAAACAACATTTCCGATAAATTTTTGAGATGGATATGTGATTCTACATTTTAAGGTTGCAACCTTATATAAAATTTTTCCTTTCAAGGTTGCAACCTTAAATAAAATTTTCC
>NW_006494904.1:6632790-6643743 GCF_000471905.2 Amborella trichopoda
AACTCATTTTTGGACGGTCTAATTTTAAAATTTTCAAGTTTTCATAGATATGTCGATTTACATTATTTTTGAAACTTTAAACTTCATAAATAAGTATAAAAATATAATTTAAGGCTATCACAAATATTTCCAATATTGAAACTGCATTTCTCGATACTATCTGAAGGTAGGCTCTAAATTGATTGTTTAGAGCCTAGTCTCTATACAAACCGCACCCATTTTTAAATAACCGTACCAATGGCGTAGTCTCGCAGGAGTCCGTTGTATGTTACTAGGGTGAAACCGTGAGAGTGCTATTTTGGAAGGATTTTTTTGATATGGAATTTTGATAACCAATTTGGATAAATTTAGTATTTTTGGAAAGTTTTGGTAAAATTTTACGCTCACTCTTGTCTACCATACACAATCCACTTCTTTTACTTGAGTTGAGAGTTTAGAGTCACCATCCTTCTTAGACCGGAATGTATTTTAAAAAAATGAATTTTGAATAATAAAACAAGTTCTGACCATCCAAAAACTAGAGATTGGTTTACAGTTTTGTGTTCATTATTTAGATATTTTTCCTGTTGCATATGAAAATTTTTATTTTTGAATTTGAGATCTAGATGAGGAGGTTGTATCTAACTTTCTACATTTAATCTTAGGTGGGGGTTTACCTGAGAGAATGAATGGACTGTATGCTCCTGCAAGGCCATGTATTATTTGGTTTGTTTTAAATTCTAAAGTTTCAAACTTGTATTTTGCAATAAGAATTTATATTTTAAAGATAATTGGGGACATGAGGTTCTTGTGAATGCGCGTTTCAGTGACTTTTTACTGCGATTTTGAATGCTTTTTGGGGAGTAGCTTTTGGGGGTTGGATTCTTTTACGAGGTGTTCGATGGAGGAATTTTTTTCCAAAGGTCTATGATTATATACTTACCTGATAAAATATTGATGATTGTGTTCTATGTGGACCTCTCTCTCTCTCTCTCTCTTTCTTTTCTTTTGCTTTGGAGCGGGGTTCGGGCGGTGGAAAGTGAAAGTGTACTTATTTTAGTTTTTTTATAGAGAGAGAGTAAATTGGAATACCTTTAATGCCCCTGTATCCTTGGAGCTCTCTTCACCTGAATTTAGGATGAATTTTGGCTTTTGTATCTCAATTTTCCTTGACTAATTGGATTAACTTTTCAATACACATGCCAAATTTCTGTCTCCAAATAGAAATTTAAGACCGAGGGACCATAGAAAAGCAAAGTTGTGTGTGAAATTTTAGGCCTTTAAGATCCCCATGCATTCGGACGCCTATGGATGCACGGCCCATCATGTGATTTCATTATTTCCTACAAGGTTTCTGGGGTATATAACACAGAGGCGTGCACCTTTGAATGATCGAAAATTTGAACATAACAGGAATTTTACTTTTTAAAATACAATATAAATAAGGAAAAAATATATATATGAGTTTGAGGCTCTAAACAATCAAATTTAGGCACACCTCACAAATTTCATTAGAAGAGATTGTTTTGATGCCTAAATATCTTCAAATTGATCATCTAGACCTCAAGATGCATGGACACGAGGAAAAAAATGGATTTCAAGTTTTAGAAATAGTGCATCTTGCAATGTATTTTTTGACCGTCAATTTTCAAGATTTCAAGTTTTCATAGATCTCCCCGATCTATACTATTTTGAAGCTTTAAATTTTATAATTAGAGATGAAAATATATTTTAAGACTATCAGAAAGATGTCCAGTATTAAAACCACATTTCTCAATAATATTTGAAGGTGCGTTTTATTTTGATTGTCTGGGGCCTTTGCACTATACAAACCACACCCTATAAATAAATCGAAAAACTTTATATAAGGTATTCACCTTATACTATAGAAGTAAGACACATTAAAAACCTCTTTGAAAAGGTTGTTCCGATGCTAAAAAAGCCACCAATTGGTCATCTTTAGCGTAAGATGTTTGAATATAAAAAAAGAAATGGATTTCAAGTTTTAAAAATAGTGCATCTTATAACATATTATCCGGACCATTTGTTTTTAGGATTTTTAGGTTTTATAAATATGTTCGATACGCATTCTTTTTCAAACCTTAAATTTCATAATTAAAGATGAAATATATATTTACAACATTGAAAAATTTTATGGTGCCAAAACTGCGTCTTTCAACAAAGTTTAAAAGTGTACCTTACTTTGATTTTTTAAGGTTGAGACCTTATACAAATTGCACCCTAAAAAGGATTCATTGTCTCTCGAATTCCAAACAATATGCGTTCTTATCACTTGCCATGTTCTTTATGATAATGTAAGCTTTTTCATCATGTACATGAGTGTGCTTGGCATAAGGCGTAGACATGATTTTCGGTACTACAGTTCGTTTTTTGTTTGATAATGGGAAACTGCCCTTACGACAAGGTAGTGATCTCATGCAAGCATTGTATCGTAGTATGATGCAACAATCTTGCGGTATCTTCAAAAGCCATGTTAAAATCATGAAATATTGGGATATCCATTTACCTTGTATTTAAGATAAACATGTATATATGCGATATCCACTTCCCACGAAGATATGATTCTCAAAACTATTTTCTAGAGAATAAACATGCCCTAAAAGTGTTGCCTCTTAATCCCATTGAAAAATATAGTTTTTGTCAATCCTTGTCTTATAATTTAATATTATTTTAATGAGCAACGATTTCGTGCAACAGTTGTATCGTATTATAATGCAATGACACTTCTAAGAAACCATGTTTATAGTATTTGTATGATCCAAAATTTTGCACACACACTCTCTTCATCACAATAATCAATCCCAAAAAAAAAAAGTTAAATTTGAACCTTAGATATGGTCAAAATGAGTCCCCTCCAAAAATGAACATAGACCATTCATTTGGCGAATTTCAAGATCTTAGCTCTTATAAACTCAAAATGATTGTTTTATTTTTTCACATTGTTCATCTGATGGTAATAAAGCCATCCAAAAAAAGTGAAAATAAAAAAATTCTTCTAAGGTTTAGATATGAGAATGTCATGAAAATGAACGGTCTATGTTAATTGGGCTAAAAACTACTTTCTGGTTTGTGTTTTCAATTTTTTTTTTTTTGTGATTGTTTAGTAGAATGAAAAGAGTGTATATTTCAATTTTTGGATCAAACAAATGGCCATAACATGGTTTTTGAAGGTTGTTACATCATATTACTATACAACCATGAAAATCATTGCTCTATTTTAATTATAAAATATTAAGCCCAAAAAATAATAAGGGTTCAATTTATAAACACCTAAAATAGAAGCCTGGATAATGTACAATAACCTACACTTAGGGCTTGAAATCTATTATGTTTCAAATCAATAATCGCCGAGGTCGAAATTACCGATTTGGTGTTTTTTTTATGCCAGAAAAGCATATTCTAGCATAATTTAAATTGCAGTCTTTTTTTATTTAAAATTTTAGAGTTTTTTAATAATCTCAACCATGAAGATGATCATGAATCTTGAATCTTTTCAAAAAAAAAAAAAGTGTGTTTTATATATTATTTTTTTTTTGACCACCCATTTTGGCATTTAGTTGGAGTGCAATTTTTTTATTCCTATATATATATATATATATATATAGGAATAAAACCACACTAGGGTGACTAGGTGTGGGGATTTTAGAAAATTGTCATTTGATCCATTAGGAGACGCACAAAAATAGATGAGTTGGCTCACCATAACCGGATGCTTTACCTAATTTTCTATTGTTTTCTCTATTTTTTCTGATCAACTTATATAGATATAATAGAAAAGATACATTTGCATACACTTTATTAAAGATACATTTTGTACAAAAAGAAAAAATAAATCAAAACGATTTACATACTTTGCATCCATTATTAAAAAGTCAAGGGCATTTTGTGAAGGCTTTTTACGGTTAGTCCGCTTCCACTCTTTTGGTGTTTGTCCCACCAACGGCCGTCACGGTGGGGACAGAGTTTCAAAAGAGAAAGAAACCAACGCACAAAGAACCGGCAAAAGTACCCTCTCTCTCTTTCTCTCTCTAATTTTGGTCTTAAAAGTTATATAGCATTCTTCAATTATGGACTAATTTTGTCATTTTCTATGAGAATGAAACCCTAATTATCACTCGTCGCTTATTAGCTTGTACTTAACTTGATTATATTCAATCTAATATCCGACCGGTGATAATTAGCGCCTCAAGGGAAAAAAAATAGTGTTTGAAAAATCGACGAGCTGACTTGAAATCACTTGACTTGCCTCGGATCTACGGAGGTCACTGGTTTTCGATGTCCCCAAACAAGGACTAGCGCACTGGGTTGTGTAGTGAACCAGGCCATTCATTATTGGGACTCGAGTGATTCTCGAGTCCTACTATGAGGTTTTTCCCTCTTTATGTTTCATTATTTGTTTTTCTTTTTTTTTTTTTGGTTGCATTTTTTACATAATGATTCCCATGGACCAAAACTGCCGAGCCGACTTTGGAATCAGTGATTTATCATATCATCGAGCTCTTAATCGGGTACCCAAATCCTTTTCTTCAAAATAACTACGAAAACCAAGTTCTAAATTTAAGACAAATAAATTAGGATAGGGTGCCAAGGTTTAAATTTGAAGGCCGAAATAATTTAGGTTTAGGGGGCGATTTGGACGTCTAATTGTCCCCACAAACATGATACCATTTATTTTGTATGAAAGAGAAAACGGTTTTATGACTTGTTTGAATTTTGCAACGCTTATTTAGCACCACTAGTTTCAAGCTATTCCCGATGCTGCCTTATAGCCAATGTGCAGCCTCCACGTGGCGAAATCCCCCCATAATTAGGTCTTGAAGGGACCTAATAATCTTATTATTAGTCTTGAATAGAATGATAAAATGGTTCAAATTTATTTGTTGAAAGAGAGAGCGTACGAGGCCTTACGGGTCAGGTCAGGTTTGGTTCTCACTCCTCTCTTTTTCTCTCTCTTCCTTTTTCTTTCTTTCAAAATTTGAGATGAGGTGCCCCATGCAACTATACTATACTTGTGCATAGAGCTCGAGATGGAGACCCACTTATGCATGCTTGTAAGACCTCAATTCAAATGGAACTTTAATTATATTATTCTCTTTTTCTTTTGCTGTGTGAGAGAGAGAGAGAGGTCTCCCATACTTGTAGGGTGAGGAGCTTGACAGCCACTTAATGCTTGTTTAAGATGACTTTGTTCAAATGCAATTTCAGTAAATTTATTCTCTTTTTATGAAAGAGAGTGTGTGTTTGGGCAAGTTTTTTATTTTCTTCTTTTAGATGACTTTGTTCAAATGCAATTTCAGTAAATTTATTCTCTTTTTATGACAGAGAGTGTGTGTTTGGGCGAGTTTTTTATTTTCTTATGTTCTTAATAAGATGGCAGCGGTGTGGTGAGAATGGAAGGTGGGACGTTATGTGGAGGCAGATCATCTAAGATCCCCCAACCCCATTTGTGTAAGATAGAGATGCTATGTCAAGCTTAATTTGTATTACCATATCCTTAAAAGTAGTGATTAGCTACAAAAAGCGGCTCGAATTTGAAACATGGCAGAATCCCGAGTACGAGTTCTCTGTGCAAACTCACTCGGCTGAATCTGCCATGTATTTGCTGAGTCAGTAAAACTTATAATTCTAAACCTACTCGAACTTGGCAGGCTGCAGAGTCCAAGTAAGTCAGCCGAATCGGCTCCCTAGTTTTACAACACTAATTAAAAGAAAAACAAAAAGAAATTGTATCCAAAGTGTCTAATTTTTGCTTTTGCATTTTATCTTATGCTTTTGCAAGCGCGTGAGCAAAGATAAGGATTGGTGATTTGGTGTTTATTTGGGAGACTAATAAAGTTTGATGTAAAATAAAGCAAAATAAAAAGCAAGCTCTAGGTTAAACTTTTAAGGAACCTACTTTCCTATATTGCTTTTTTATTTTATTTTTCTTTCTAATTACTATATGAAAAGCCAATTTACGAAGGGGGTTTTTGTCCAAAAGGATTCCATTAAATTCCATAAAAAAGGTCGAAGGTGGGGGCCAATTTTTACAAATAGGGGCCTCATTTTGATAGTTTTTTGGCGCTTGGGATTCCTACACGTGTGGGTCATATTATTGATATTTGAGCCAGCTTTTGCTTGGCCCATATCTTACCAATCAATTTCCTTTAAAGAAAACTGGAAAAGAGAAAAAAACACAAGGAAAAAAAAACGAAGGGGCCATATAACCACGTGCTCTTTTTCAGTGAAAGGAGGAATCCAATGCCTTCTATTTCTTTCCCCTTGGCCTTTTCCTCCTCAACCTATTCCCCCTTTCAGATTTTTATGAAATAATTTTCTCAATTTTCTCTTTGGTAGATGTTTTATTTTTTTCTCCACTGGGCGTTATGTTTGAAAAATCACTGATTCGAATGGGAACCGCCTAAATTGCGATCGATAGACAGGTGTTTGAATCCGGTTTGTGGAACCGCAAGGGCCCAGATCCCTATATTTTTAATTTTTTTATTTTTAACTTGATCCTACTCAGGAGTCACCCTGAGGCAAATCATAATTGGAACCCTGATGATTCAAGGCTCGACTTTGATTTTTAAAACACTACATTTTACTATTGATTTCTGGTATGTTTTCTTTCTATTTTTAAATGGGTTCTATTTTTATTATTTTTTTAATAGGGACCAGAAACTGTAAGTCAAAAGAAACAGTTTTATTATAGAATTTTCTATTTTTAATTCTTGGGTTTCTCAATTTTTGCATCATTCAGAGAAACCCCCAGTGGCGAAAAACCAAAATTGCCGTTGAGATTAAGCCCATTCTTCTAGCCAAGTCCACATATTCTTTAATAGGTTTAGTCATATAGTTCAAAAACGTGCAACGGCTATTGTGAAAGCACCCTGATCATCGTCAGATGTGCACGGAGTCATCTGCACCATCCATTGTGTGACTGACTCCACTTGGGACGGTCCAAATGCATGGTATGGTGGCGTCCCAACTAAATAAAATATCATTTCCAAACGTTAAACCACAAATTTCAACTCTTCCTGCCCTTAAACCACAAATTTCAACTCTTCCTGCCCAATTTAACGCTTACTTTGACTAAAGGGAATTTTTATAATAAGAAGCCACCGCCAATTTTTTATTTCTTCTTTTTTGGTCCAAAATTTAGTGAAAAATGGCATAAACTATGGTCATAATCTAATTTGTAAAAGTAGGTTAGTTATCACTGGACACAGTTTTGAAAACATACGATCAGGACTGTTCAAATTATTAGAAGATTTGACCCCACATGAACTGAAAAGCCTCATGAGAATATAATGTTTCAGCTTTAAATTTAGGCATACAATCACTTACTTTTCTGCTCCTTACCCTATCAAATGGCGTCAATGGGGCCATTCGACGAGTGCAAGTGAAGGAAACCGACAACCGGGGCGCCTGGTTTCAAAAGAGATAGCCCAGGTAAGTTGAATATGAAAACAGAGACACTTGCCCGACCAAGTCCGACCGGATTTGGAGCTTTGCGATTCTACAGGGTGAGATCCAAAAATCATGAATTTGAGGTTTACAGCTGAGCAGAGGTCAGCCCTGGCCTAGTTGGGCCCCAACCAAAATTGGGTTCGTCTAGTTCTGGCCTGTACCAGACCAGGCCTTGGCCCATGCCTGGCCCTATCCAGATTAGGGTCGTCTCAGACAAGAAAGAATAGAAATAATAAAAAAGGAAAAATAAAGAAAAAGAGGGTTGAATCGGACCAGCCCCGTTGCCACCAGGCCCAACCCTCTGGCTTTGTGGCTCTGACCCTAGTTTTGTTAGGGCTAGACCTTTTGGGTGGGGCCCAGCCTCCTAACCTATTGCCACCCGTGTTATTTTTAACAAAAATTGGCCAATTTAGGCCCAAGACATCCAACTTGGCCAATTCAATGGTGGACTTGGCTTGGCTTGGGAGCCTGGCGAGTGGGAAGCGTGGTCCGACTCTCCAAACACTTTGTGAAATTTTGTTTGCTACAGTGATTGTATCCAACATTAAATAATATAGGTGTGGTTCTTTGGAGATAATCGTTGCAAAAAGCGCTATCTGGAACATCTGTTTTAAATATTGGATACTTCAAACAAATTATCTAAAGCTTTTTTATTATAAAGTATTGATATTTAATAATTGAGATTATATACTAGAACCATTTATATTTTGTGCAAGGTGGTCAAAGTCACTTTTAATTGTCAGATTTCGAATCTGATAGCTTAAGGTGTGCCAGCTCCAATTGCAAGATTTCGAATCTAATAGCTTAGGGAGTGCCGAAAAAAATTAAGAAGATGGTTTTTTGGGTTTTGAAGCCAAGTTAGTAAAACACTCCTATCACAATTTCCAAGTTAGTAAAACACTCCCAGCAGCACGATTTCAAATCTAATGGTTAAGATGATTTCGATATCTTTGTATCAAAGAAAATAGTCTCATAGCATTCTTTTTCTTAATGATACCATTTATTATGTACCCAGTTGGTTTCAATCTGGATAATAGCTCTTCAAACCGTGCGATGTCAACTAGGGACGGTTGTAGAGAGCCGCCTCTCTGCTCAAAGTTTGCTGTCCACATTGGACGATTTTCATGGTAGTGAGAAGATAGAAATAGGATGGTTAGCAGATATAAATGTTTGTGTTCCAATATCTAAAAGAGTGTTTTGAAAACCAAACCAGTGGGCGAACCGGTCACAAGGCGAATAGGGCTTGCTCGACCGGTTTTAGTTTGGATCACTGGTTCTCCAAGGTTATTTAGTATTGAAAAAAATAAGATTTGGTGTTTTATGGGCGCTTCACGCAATAGCTGCTAATTGCCAATATAAAATCACCAATAGTTGATGGTTGATTTGTCATGTTTTTCTCGAGGCTACAATTGTTTTGGATGCAACCATTTGATGTTTTAAATCTCCTTATTTTTTTTCTCTTTCTCTACTTCATTATGCTGCATAATTGCCTTATTGCGTGACGTCTTTATTAATGAAAAGCATGTGGGAGGCCTTCTCTCCTACTGATTCACTCCAAAAAAAAAAAAAAACAGAAAGCTGGCGAGAACATCTTATATATCCCTCCCACCTGTGGTTTCTGAGCCAACTCAAGTGGTTCCAAGCAATGTTTGTAAAACTGGCAGATTTAACTGCTAACCGCCCAGTTAGATTGGCGGTTTTGGTTTTGGACGGTTTTACTGATCAACAGATATTTTAAACGTTAAATAGAATGTTACTTCAAATTTATATCAAGTGTATTAGAATGATTTATTGGTTAGTTTTCATGTTTAAGTTTCATGTGCATCATGTTTGGATCTTGTTGCCAACGGCTTTCCTTATAAGAATCCATTTCTCGTTGGTTCAAAAAAATTATTTCTTTTTGGTTCAAAAAAATTACTTTTCTTTTAAGAATCCTTTCTCATAGGTTCAAAAAAATTACCTTTTCTTTTAAGAATCCATTTCGTTGGTTCAAAAAACTTATTTTTATTTTAAGAATCAATTTCGTTGGTTCAAAAAAATTACCTACCCACCGGAATTGAACTCGAAACAAAAATTACCTACCCACCAGAATCGAACTCGAAACATTTTATTAAAAAATTGGCTTTTATTATTAGACCTAGTAACCAATACACCATTTACTACAGGATTGGCAAAAAGAAGGGCCCATATATATAACTTAATATTTTTTCATTTTCTTTTAAAAACATGAGTTGGTACATTATTTTAATATTCTTTACATTATGGTAAAGATTAAAAAAAAAGTTAGTCATTGATACCTACTTTTATATTTTCCCATCTTTTTCAAAAACTTTAATGCCATTTACTACTTAGTTGACAAAAAAAAAGCCTATATTATATATAACTTAATTTCTTCTTCATTTTCTTTTTAAAAAAAAGAGTTGATTAAGTTGATTTTTTTAACACTATTTTAATACTATTTACATTATGGTAAATATTAAAAAAAAATAGTCATTGATATTCCCTTTTATATTTTCCCATTTTTTCAAAAAGTTTTAAAAATACCCCTAGACACAAATTGATTTGTTAAATCCATTTTTTTCATTAATTTTCAACTTCATTTGAGTATTTTTGTTTTATTATATGTTTTTCATATTTTAATATATATTTTTTGTAATCTTTTTTATTTTTTTTGATCGTTCGGGACTTACCCAGTTAGATCGATGGAATCGGTCGGTTTACCTATTAGGCCGGTTAAATCGCTTCAGATCCCATGTCCGGTTAACCGTTCCAATTCGATTTTGTGAACACTGGTTCCAAGTCACCTCAAAGTATCAAAAAAATTTATAACTCTATACAATTTCCAAAAAAAAAAGGATAAATTTATAACTCTCTTTTTTGAATACCCAATATCATTTTTATCTAAAACCTTTAGATGTCTTAAACCATTTATAATTTCTAAAATATTTAATAATGATTTAACATTTAGGTAATCATGTTACATTTCTTAAATAAAGTAAGTAACAATGTTCCAGATTTGAAACAATTTTTAAAAAGTGGCTTTCGGCTCATGGCATAGTGATTGGGGTACAACTAATCAACCAACGAAAACATAATCTTAAATATATATGAATTAAGAAAATAAGAAAAGATTGTTGAATAAAGCAAAAACCCAACTGAAAAGGTAAGAGGGAGATTAGTGGAGCATCAATGAGGTTAAGAAGAAATAGCTATAATAACATTTACCTCATTGTATACAATTGCTAAGTTTAAATAACCTATTTTTAGAGGGGTTGGAGGTTTAACATACCAACTATTTTTAATGTTTGCTAGATTTTATATTTAAAGTACGGAAAAGTAGCGTTGTTTATTCTTAAATTTGAAATAAATTATTTATAAAGTTTGAATTTCTCCCCTATTTAACAGACATGCCTCTTTAACAAACATCAATCTTCATTTCTCGATGATTTTTTGTCATTGTTATTGCCTACATGTTTGGAAAACGTTTCCATATTGAAACTTATG
>NW_006494904.1:6643763-6659503 GCF_000471905.2 Amborella trichopoda
AAACAAATGAGCCCAATGGTCCAGATTGAATCTGGACCGATCTGAAGATCACGGATGTTCGGTAGTATTCAAATTTTAATTTTTTTTCTACATATTTAAATCACTTGAAATTTTAGGTGTGTATTCTTCTCATCAATGCGCGCCTAATAAAAATATAAAAAAATTTATTTGTGAAAACAAATGATCAAAATACCCCCCGAAGCTTTTTGGCGGTATTTTGGTTAATTTATTTCATGTAAAATATTTTTTTGATATTTTTCGAAGATTCATCTATTTTTAATGAACACACGTCTACAATTTTAAGTGATTTGGATTTGTAAAAAAAAAACTAAAATTCAAATACTACCGGATATCCGTAATCGTCAGGTCGACCTAGATTCAATCTAGACCGTTGCACTCATATGAGCTAGTGGGCTAATCTCATCTTTTCCTATATATATATATATACAAAAAGGTCATAATCAACCTGAGGTAAATCATAATCACCCTTAGCTATTACGTTACATAGAGGTCGAACAATATTCTCACAATCTGAACATGATCAATGAGATATCAGCCGGCATCAAATTTCACAATTAATAACTTAGCTCAAGGTAACAGTGACATTTTATTCAAGTGCAAGTTGTTTTATTGTATACTTTTCTTATTTAAGAGCCAATCAACTATATTCAATGAGAGAATATCTAAAATTGCTCCTAAACCTGACTATAGGTTGATGCAACAAATTCAATGAGCGGCGTCTTGTAAACGAGTCCGGTTTTTATGGAGCCATAATTTAAAGTATTTGGTAAAGTCGCACCTCAAAGCCGTAAAGAGCTGAAAAGGCACTTTAAAATGAACTTCTGAGCACCAAAAATGGTTCAGATAAGAGAATATGCAAACTCCACAAATAGATGATCCAGGAAACGTATTACCAAATGAATGTTTTTAGGACAAATTTTACTAATTCTATGATTATCAAAGTCGAGATTACCGTTTTTAATACTCTTGAGCGAAAATTGCATTTTTTGTGGGATTTGATATGCAACTTTATCACATCCACAACACTACAAAATACTTTTCCCTTGCAAAATATAATATATCAATCACAATGCAAGGAACGTTTGTGACGAGTCCTCTTTTCCTTGTCCTATGCATTCATTTTGTGACAGTTCCTTTTTTTCCCTGTCCTTTGCATTCATTACTTGAAGTAGGGGCCATATGCCACGCCTTACGTCCATTCGCATAGAGTAATAAGGATAGGACTGGCCACCAAACCAAACCTTTGGAAGGTTTGGCCTAATTAAAACTAACTCTATACTTGTCGAATCGATTGGGCTATTTTTTAAGATTATATAACAAATATTGAAAAGATAAATAAAAAATGAAATATAATGGATTCTCAAATTCGTTTATTCAATCGAATCCTTCAAAACTAGATATTTTGATTGCCTAAAGCCAATCAAATAATAATTTTGATAGGTTTTCGATTAAATTAGGTTGTTGCTTTAAGCTAGACCAGCTAAAGCACCGCTTAAGGTTAAAACATTGGGTGATCCAGTCCGATCTTGATAACCATTGTTCAACAAGTTTATAATATATTGTTTACTCTCAGCATTAAGAAAAAAAAAAAAATTGTCATCACAAGCCAACCTTACGCATATATTATTCTAAGGCATATTTTAAAGAAGTTGCTTTTAGCACACAAAGGCAACATGCACTCTGAGCCATCGGATGTAACATTGGACACCTAGAGTAAAATCTACCACCTTGTGTCATAGGCACAGTTCTAACATGATAAGCGTAATACTTTCATGCTTCTCAAGCTAAAGTCATATGTTATTATCATTCGGTTTGAGGTACCTTTATACGGATTGTAATAATTGCTTGGACATTGAACCATCAGGTGTAAAATTGGATAGTTGATTTGCTCTCTATCAACAAAGTCTTAAAAATTTCATTGGACTTCAAGTACAATCAATCACACATCCCCAACTACCAAATTTCACATTTAAGCAAAGATAACAAGTTATCATATATTTTCCTTTTTATCAAAGGATATTTGATGTATAAGTTTTCAATCACTGAGATTCACTTTATATCATAGTTAACAAAACCGGACTATACTGTTGGTCTGACCGGTTGGACCACGATCGATGCTTTAGTTGGTCTGGTCTAATGCAGAAACCGAAATTGGTCATTAACTCGTAAACAATCGATGTTTTATTTGTTTCGGCTAATTCGTCCAGTCGGTTTTATTTTGTTCAACCAGCCAAATAAAGTAGCCAACTTTTTTTTTTTTTCTAACATATTACATATTTTTAAACTATTATGTAAACTTTATTGATATTAAAAAATTCTGGTCAAATTGATTTAATTGGCGGTCTGACTTCTATTCATTGGACCAAGCCCATCACCGAATTGGTGACTGGTCAAATCGTAATAACCCTACTTTATATTGTGTAGAAGGTCGACCCTAACCTAGAATTGTTTTCTTGATATATATGTAATGTTTCAACTTCCATTCTCATTGTTAACATATCGACACATTCAATTTAATATATATATATATATATATATATAATTCATATGAACATATGAGCCCAACGGTTCAGATTGAATTTAAGTTGATCTAACAGTCACGACCTTATTTTTGAATTTTTACATTTTTTTTAAGAATCCAAATAACTTGAAATTTTAGGCGTTCTTTTTTCTCATCAAGGCGCACCTAATAAAAATATTTTAAAAATAATTTGTAAAAAATAAATTAACCAAAATACATTTGAGACGTTTCAGAGGTATTTTGGTCAATTTATTTATTGTAAATTATTTTTTTGCTATTTTTATTAGATTCTCATATTTTTGAAGAATACACGCCTAAAATTTCAAATTATTTGGATTCGTAAAAAAAAACTTAAAATTCAAATATGAAATGAGATCGTGACCGTCAGATCGATCCAGTTTCAATCTGAATCATTGAACTCATATGATTGGGCTAATAGAAAAATGGACAAATATACTATTCAATGGGTTGACTCAACACATTAACATCCACAATCACCTGATTATAGAGAGTATTGTGAGTGAGTGCTAGATGTTAAATCAGGAGGTAGCCATCGGTGTTACACAATACACATGCTTCTTGTCCATCTTCCCTTTTTTTTTTCTATTTTTTTTCTTTTTTTTAATGAAAATTATTTTCTACGAATAGCATTTGAAAGACAAAACAATGCCATAAAAACTTTGATCGATGATTATAAAATGGGAGTCGGGCTTGATTGGCACTGGGCACTTTTGATCTGTGATTTAAATGACATATATCTACCAAGAATTTGAACAACTTTTGATCATTGATTGAAATGACATATATCTACCAAGAATTTGAATAAGTTATGCCCGTGAGTAAATAATGTTGTCTTAAAGAGGCTAATATTAGTTGTTGAGCGCAAGGACATTGCATTTTATTTTATTTTTATTTTTTATTTTTTTATGGGTGTCGATTGCATAAGGTTGAGAACTTAAATAATCAAAGTAAGGCGTAACTGAAAATATTATTGAAAGATTATTTTTTAAAATAATATTGAAAGATTATTTTTTAAAATGATATTGAAACAAGATTTTTCAGTAGCAAAAACTTTGCTGCGATGATTTGAAAATTTATTTTCATAAAATATAAAGCTTAAAAAATAGTATAAATTGAACATATTTATAGACACTTGAAAATATTGAAAATTGACGATCCATTAATGCATTATAAAACATACTATTTCCCATATTTGAAAATATTTTTCATGTCTATGCATTTCAAGGTCAAGATTATCAATCTGAAGGATTTTCAACATCTAACCTCATTCTAATGAATTTTTTAGGTGCGTTTTAATTTGATTGTTTAGGGTCTCAATCTTTTATAAAGATTTTCCTTTTTTTGTGTTTGAGTAAATCCCAAAAGATATACTTAGATAATCAATAAAATGGAAAGCGTTTCTTAGTATAAGGCATGGCACACCTAGAAAACCTATTAGAAAAGTTAGTTTGATTATGACAAAAACTTCTAATTAATGTTTCGACCTCAAGATGTAAGGATATGAAAATATATTAATATATAAAAAAAATTAAATATTAAAAATAATATATCTTGTAACACATCTAAAAAAAACCTATAATTGAAGCCTCGACTGGATATGAAAAAATAAATGGACACCTTGAAAATAATGCATCTCATAACACATTTTCTTATCATCGAATTTGTTATGAATTCAAATGAGCTCAATCAGCGTCATTTGTGAGACCTTGAAATTTAATAGTCGGTAGTGAAACTTAATTTTGGGCCCTTGAGTTGGTTTCCGGGCCCATTGTCTAAGGTACCACCCTACATAAAGGACAACCTAAGTAGTTTTACTTTTTATGATTATGAGGTACGGCGTTCAAGACATTATAAAGTTTTAAGTTTTTAACACTAGTGAGGAGCAACCAACCCTTCACGGTTTACCATACTTGAGGTATTTCCCTTGAAATTTGGCATCCCATGAAAGCATTTTTGCCTTGGGTAAAAAAACCACCAGTAGCCTGCATATGTGAAATCATGCAGGGCAGTGGGGGGGGTGACATTGACATGAGGGCAACGCTTGGATTCCGAAAAGTTATTCTCAAAGTTTACATGAACCACTCACTCCTTCAATTTTATTGCTCGTCTCTCAAGAGAGAACAACCACAATCACACTTACCCCTCCCGATTTCACATCACATCTCATGACTAAAGGTGCAAAGGTGACCATGATCTTCTCATGCAAATGTCCTCAAGGGTGGTCTCATAGTAAATAATCCATAAACCACATCACAATTAAATTAAAATATAATATCCACACCCTCCCATTCACCGCGATCGGTAGAAATCAATGTTGTCAAATTCGCTTCGCTATGCCCCAAGTTTTAAACTCATATGGTGCTGCAACTTCAGTATGCTTTGCCAAGATTTGAAATAAATATCTATATAAATTTTTATTTTTGTTAAATTTTTATTTTTATTTTTTTCATTATTTTTATATATTGGTGTTGCCGCTTTAGTTATATTTAGACTGCTTCAGTCAGATTTAGATCTGCTTCGAGAAGATTCGGCGATCTGCTTCCAATAGATTCAGCCAAAGCTTTGGCTTCTTCGGCCTAAGCAAAGAAATACTATATAAAAGAATTGTTTTATTTTTTATTTTTTTTTGAATTTTTCATTATTATTATATATTTATATATATATATAAATATATAATTTATTTATATTAAAAAAATTTAAAAAATCCAAAGTCTTTCTCGAATCGACCGAAACACCGAATTGCTTCATTCTTTTCACCAAACCGTAAAAAACCTCAAAGCGAATCCAACAACATTAGTTGAAATGGCTCGCTACAACTTTTTGGGTAAGAAAACCCCATTTTTCTTCAACGGAGTGATTCCATATTGTACGAGCCCTCGAAGCATCAAAATGAGAGAGAGAGAGAGAGCAAAAACTAAAAATGAATATAATTCCTTTACCATAGTGTTCACAAATGACCATAAATGCCCCTTCCCTCCTGCTCGATAAATCAATAGGAATAAGCTTACTCCTCTAATGAACATCCCTTATTTTCTGGGGTGTCCCTAACATTTTCTCCACCTCTTCTCTCTTTTCCTTCTTCTCTTCTGTGCTTTTCCTCATCTCTTTCTCTATCCCATCCACTTGCAATCGCATAAAATATCCAATTTAGTAACTGTTCGAAACCCTGAATTGGTGTTTCAAATCACTATACCGATCTGGATTCGTAACTTGTAATGGCTAAACAAATAAAAAATAAGGTTTATCAATATACGAGCCTTATCCCATCTATAAGTCAAGAAAAAATAAAAATACAAGTTCGTAATTTACGAAAAAGGGTGTTTGATCCAAAGGCGTGAGGACCCAGATCATCCCCAATGAATTTGATCCAAATTGGGGATCCCAATCGAAATCACCGGGTTTAAAACCTTGGGCGTAATACAAAAGGGCAAGCACTGCTACATGTTTGTCATGATGTTGGTATGATACATTGTCATTTACCCAATCCATCTCAACAAACGAACGATGGCGATGAGATCTTACACAGGTCGAGGGAATTAGATGGATTGTTAAATGGCTCATCCTCACCTTCCATTATCAAGCACGGATGGTGACCTTGAGATGTACGATACATACTGTAAGATACATGTATCCACTGTTTAGAAACTCCTCTTTGCAGGGGAAGTCGGTGTTGAAAAGCCCTAAATTAATTGAAAAAGAAGAGAAAAAAATCTTAAAACAAGAAAATATATTTAAAGTAAAATAAAACAAAAACCAATAGACAAATAAGCTTGAAAAAAACTTGAAAAACAGATTTAGAGAAAAACAGATTTATAGTTGGAGAATTTTAAAACTTCAAAAAAAGGAAATATAAAAATAAGGATGGAACAAAACACTCACCAATCTTTGCCAAAAAATACATAGATCATACACAGACTGATCCCACATTTTTTATAATTTTTGAAATGTTTTTAATATTTTTTCAATATCCGCCAGTTGTATACGCGGGAGCAGACTCGTCCGAATCACACCGCATTCATCATAGTATAAAATTCCTAAATCCAAAATTTCAGCGAGCCAAAAATTACATCAATGGTTTTATCAGCTGGTTCTCTCACACCATGCACAGCTGCACGATTTGCTGCTTTTCCTGTGGTTCCCACCCTGGTAAAGCGATTTACAGCCCAAAGGCTTCCATTTGGGGGAGTTTGTATCAGTGGCCTAGGTGCCTCTCTCATGAATCTCTTCATTTTCTCTCTCTCTAAAATCCTCTTTTATCATTCTCTCTATATGAACCTCAAGTCCCATTTTTGCACACTCGTATAGACTCTCTTGCATGTACATGCACTTAGACGCGCGTTTGGGTCCTAAAGACTACATCTCCAAACTTTAGGATCCAAAAGATATTATAAGCTTGAGTTTTGCATAAGGAAGTAAATCCACAGTTTGCTTCCACTGGACTAACAATTCCTTTCATGTTATCATAATAGCATCTCATAATTTGCCAAAAATGTATTTTCAAATTAAAAAATCATTTCTTCCTTGGCATACCGAAATTAGAAAATAATTTGCCAAAAATGTATTTTCAAATTAAAAAATCACTTCTTCCTTGGCATACCGAAATTAGAAAGGAAATTTATTATGTGAGACAATTTATTTTTTATACATGGATGTCGCAATCATCATTGACCGTTAGATTAGAAATTTGATGGTTGAAGATGTGTCATCATTTTGGCACAAAGACTAAAATAAAAATTTTCGAATGTTGGGACACATTTTCATGCAGTGAATTTTACATCCTAAAAGTGGTTGTCATCTCCTTGTAACAAAATTAACGGTCTCATAGCATACACTCTCAATTAGAAAGCATTTCTACCTCAGATTATGGATTTGAAGTGAAAATAAGTTTCAAGCCCTTAAACAGTCTACATTTCAATTTTTTGAACCTCACATTATGGATTTGAAGAGAAAATTCACGAGATCTATAATATTTTTTGGAGCTTCCAAATTTTGTGAGAGGTTTGCAGGGCCTTAGGATGTTATCTGACTTTGGGCTTCATTTTTCCTACCGATTTATAAAATTTCATAAATAATGAAACTTATGCTTATAAATTTTTTAAGATGTGAAACATAGTTTGGACATGGGGATATATTTTTCAACACAGTTCCTATTTAAATCAAGTTGATATGGCCTTTTGTGTTTTATTGGAGTCAAATCCAAATAAAAAATCATTAAAGGGTCACAAAGTTCTTATGAATTACAATAAATATAAAATGATATCCAACACAAACAGGAATAGGGCTGGGGTCGTGGTGGTAGCATTCCACACCTTAGTTAACATTTTGTGGTTTTCATTCCTTGTTAACACCACCCCAGTAACACCTTCAAAAAACTAACTCTTAATGAGCTTGGTCAATGGAATAATTGCAGCCACCTAATTTCACATTTAATGGTCAAAATTAATGTGACCATCTTCTATCAAAGGTAAATGGTCTTACTCTTACTTCCCTCTTTCAAAAGCTTGTTGAAAGCTACCTCCGCTGGCCTTCACCTACATCAATAAACTCTACCCCTTAACCTAAAATTTAATACTCAGGTAGTAATTCAAGTGCCTAATATGCCTCATAATAAAGTTTTGATGCTCTTAAATCACATGTAAAACTATTTTCCTTGTTGAAATAGTTACACACCACATTCATCAAAATTGTTTTTGGGTAAGTTAGTGGGAGAAAATGCCCCTACCCATTTTTATTAATAATAAGAAGAAAATACAATTCACACTACATTCATCATCATCAAAGCCATTTCCAACTAATTGGGGTTGGTTATACGAATCCTGATCTGACATTTTATTCTATTAAAGGACATACCCACGAGGAGACCATAAGTGCTACTATTTTTTTTCCCTACTCCTAACCATGTTCTTTTCGGCCTTACCCTTGTTTTTTTTTAGCCTTCCATTTGAACTAACATGTACCTCTTAACATGTGTTATACTATATTTGCACCACATGGCTAGCCTACCTCGGTCTATTTTCTCTCATATTATTGTCAATTGGTGCCACATCTAAATTTTTTCGAATGTATTCATTTCGAATTCTATCCCTTATTGTATTTCCACTCATCCGCCTCAACGTCACATCTAAAACTATTGTCCCTATTGAAACAATTATACACGACATTCATCATCATCAAAGCCTTTTACCAATTAGCGCTACATGCATCTAGGTCAGTCATTCTACTCTATGAAGGGTTGTACCCTTGGGAAGGCCATAAGTCCTTATATATTTTTTCACTACTTCCAACCCTATCCTTTTGAGCCAACCGCTTGCCCTTTTTGAGCTCTCCAGTTGAACTAACTCACACCTCCTAATATATGTTGTGCTGAGTCTACACCACACATGGCCAGCCCACTTGAGTCTACTTTCTCTCATCTTATTTCTTATTGGTTCCACACCTAAATTCTCTCGAATGAATTCATTTCAAATTTTAACCTTTATCGTCTTGCCCCTCATCCATCTCAACATCATCATCTCAGTTACACTCATTTTATGGGTATATTGTTCATTGACCACCCAACATTACACCTTTTAAAATGAAGCTAGTCTCACTGTTGTCCTATAGAACTCGCCATTGGGCTTCATTGGCATTGTGATGATCACATAAAATTCTAGTTGTATGTTTAAATATTAAACATACATATTACATATATGAATTAAATAATGATGGCAGTTCCATGAAATGATAATAAAAAGTTGCACTTCACACGCATAACTATATAAACCAACCTCAAAATGCCTTTGATATAGTGATCGAAAAAGTTTTAGCATTACATACTGTTAAAGGTGGTGTGGATGAAAGGGCTGAGTAAGTGATGAGGTTGCTTCTGGTTCGTGAAGTGTTGGGGGATATGGCATGTAATCCATACCTGTAAAATCTTGACCCTATACCATCTTAGGCATGGAAGAGTGGCCATTAGACCAATACTAATCTCTACATACTATGGAAGCAAAAGGGTAAATTGGTTATCCAACTCATGTACTAGCTATTTGCTTCTAGTACCTGGCCTTTGTGCGGGATTATTTGATATATGGCGGTCTGGGTAATCGGTGAACTCCCCCTTATGCATCCCCCCCTCCCCACCCAAAAATAAAAATAAATAAAAATAAAAATAAGAACGAAAGTCTCCCGAAAAGATGTCATATTCCATGGAAAATAGTGATCTTCATATCTCTCTATGGCTACGAATTATAGGACCTTTTGGGATTCTCAGGTTGAGATACCCAGTTTCCTCACTAAGCTTAAGTCTACAATCATCTCCTGGGTGAAGGCGGTAAATAACGTTTTATTTCTCGCAGAAACTCATACTTGTAAATCAATTTTGTTGACAACAAAGTAAATTATATTGCCGACCATCCAAAATACAAAAGCAACCCAATAAGGTGAACAAACTTGGGTTCATGTTTCTTTCCATGATACAGTCCCTGATGTGGATGATAGCCTTCTGGTGATGGAACCATTAGTCCTAATGTGGACATTCGTGAAGACAAGTACCTACATGTGAAGACTTTTTTTATGAAGTGAGCTATATGATAATGACCCCAGGGATTACTAGAGAGGGAACAGCTTGTCTGATTCATGACAAGTCATGCGGCAAAATTAGTAAGCTGAAAATGACCATGCAACTCATGGATAAGTGTTAGGACAAATGTATAGTGCCATCAGTCATGTAAGGAAAGCGAGGGTTGGGGTTGGGGTCGTGGTGGTAGCACCATTTGTGCCCCAGTTAAGCTTTAGTCTTTTGTTTTCACCCAACGCATTTAAAAACCATTAACGATTTAAAAAGCGGGTAGGGGCTCGTCATCCCCATTGAAGTACCAAAAATAAAAGCGAGGGATGGGTTTGTAGTGGTAGCACCCTTACATCTTAGTCATCATGTTACGGTTTCCATTTCCACTGACACCACGTCACTAATACTTAAAAAAAAACTAACTCCTAAACTATTTGAAAAAATAGGTAGGGGCCTGTCTTTCTCACTGAATTATACAACAAAAGAAAAAAATAAAAATAGAAAAAAGCAAGGGCTGGGTTTGTAGTGGTAGCACCCCCACATTTTAGTCATTATGTTGTGATTTTCATTTTCACTAACACCACACCACTAATACTTTAAAAAAAAAAAACTAATACTTTAAAAAAAAAAAACTAACTCCTAAAATATTTGAAAAAATAAGTAGGGCCCTGTCTTTCTCATTGAATTAAAAAAAAAAAATTAAAAAAAATTAAAAAAAAGAAAAAAAAAGAAAAGAAAGAGAAGGAGGAAGAAGAAGAGAGAGGTATTACATTGCCCAGCTTTGCCCCATTTTCAAGGGGGACCAATGTAGATGTCAAACATAAGAGAGAAATAGAGGAGCATGGGAGCATGCGTTCCATCACACAAGCAATGTTGTAAATATGCGAGTGGGGATATTTTCTACGCACGTAAGGTTGAAAATGAAATGATAGAAGATGTTGTTCATCTAAATTGGTTTATCTAAAATTGTGACCCTCTAAACAGATACCATACTCTGAATTGCGGCGTAACATACGCGTGTGTGATTTCTATCGTGTTATGATTATGGTCATATTTCCGTAGTTCATTTGGTCCATTTTTGGCATGGATTAGTATATGGAAAAAATTTAAATAGGGATGCAACCTTAAAATTTAGAATTAAGGATGTGCCTCAAAAATCCATCATAAAAGGTTGTTTGGATGTTGGAAGTCCCTCTAATTGATAATCCCGACATCGAGATGTATGAATATGAAAAGAAAAAATATTTTGAATGTGTGAAATAGTATATCTCGCAACGCGTTATCTGGACCATCCATTTTCAAGATTTTCATGTGTTTATTGATCTACTTAATTTAAACCATTTTTATAGTATAAAATTTTATAATTAGAGATGAAAATAGATTCCCAGGCCATCCTAATAATTTCTAATATCAAATTTATATTTATGATAAAATTTAGAGGTGTGCCTTAATTGGATTGTTTAAAGTTGCAATCATATGCAAAATACACCTTTTTTTTTTTGTTTCTTTATTTTGTTTCTTTCAAGTATAGGAGAGGAAAGAGATCAAACTTTAAGTTCTTGGTTGAAAAAAAGTAACCAAGAGAGACCCTTCATTCGATATAATTTCATTAACCTATATTATAGAGTGAGGTTTGTATAAAGTATCAACCTTAAACAATAATTATGATGCACTTCAAAACTGATGCAATCCTTTTGCATCAAAAATATACTAACAAATAAAGTTTCATTACTAGAAAGACTTGTAAAAGTATCAAAATCTATCGTCAACACTAATTATAAAATGGAATTGTCTATAAATAGATTATTTATCCTTTGTACATGGATGTCACAATCATTCTCACTCATTAGATGTCAAATTGGATGGCTTGAGAAGAGTCATGAAGTCCATAAGTATTTTTTTAGAACTGTGTGTCATTCAATAGCATTATTATAACCACCTATTTTGAAATTTAAGGGACAAGAATAATTGTGACTTGCATGTACAAAAGATAAATGGTCTCTTTGTTGACAATTCCAAATGAAATTTATACCTCCAAAATAATGTAGATCAAATAGATTTATGAACAATTAAAAATGAACGGTCAAGACAATACGTTACAAAATGTATAGTTTTTATGACTTAAAATTCTAACTTTTCTTATTTCAAATATGTACATAACTAGAGGTTGAGAGAAAGAGTTTAAGGGTCTTGTAGTATTTGAACAACCTTTTCTAATGGATATTTGAGATGTGCCTTACTTCAATAATTAAGGTTGACACATTTTGTAAGTCTTTCCCTATATCGTAACCTTGACCTTCCTACATAATTTAAAAATCTTTGGTCGAAACTTCCGGCTTTGAAAAAGTGCGTTTCCTCATTGAAAACCCCAAGTTTCCTCGACATTTTCGTATAGAGTAGTTGTCGACATCTTAACAATATAGAATCACTATAAATTATTTTTTTTTAACAAGCAGATTTTTTTATTCCCATGGATGGGAGCTTTCATCTCACCTATTAAAAAGAATGCCCGTCTAGCAAATTAAGGGAAATTTCGGAGAGTACGAATGTCAGCGTTCTCATATCTACACGGACGCATCGCCAATCTGATTGGTCACGCTCAAAAGAAAGGAACCCGCTTCACGTGTCAACTACCAAAGTTAAGATTCTCTCTCTCTTCCCTCCCTCACTAAATTCGAGATTCTCTCTCTCTAATACGACTGCCTTCGTTCCCCTCCCTCAATCCTCAGTCTCAATTCTACCTCCCTCCCTACCCGTATCTCATCCCTTGTCGAGGGCCCACATTAGGCCCGACCAGCCTTGCCCTAGCTGGAGCGGCTATGCCTAGGCTTCGCTGGCTCAATCAAGCCACCCCCATCAACAAAGACTTTTCAGCAATGTTATCAAATTCGTTTCGTCCGATAGACCAAAGCTTTCACGCATAAATCCAAGCCACTCGAAGCCGTTTTGGTTAGATTGGGGCCGCTTCAAGTTGCACCAATAGGCCGGACCGGCCTCTCCCTAGCTGGAACGGCTATAGTTAGGTCAGCCCTATAGATTTGACGAGCCCCATCTTACAAAGAGTTTTTAACAGTGTTATCAAATTCGTTTCGTTTCGGTGGCATCAACTTAGTTTCGTTTCGACAGAAGAGGCAAACCTTTTAGGTTTTAGGCATAAACCGAAACAAAGCGAAGCCTGTGCTGCCGCTTCGGTCAAATTCAAGTTCGTTTCGAATCTTTTTGGGCTAGCAAAGAAATAACTTTATAAAAATATTTTTTATTTTTTATTATTTATATATATTGTATAAAAATATTTAATTTATTTATATTAAATAAAAAAAAAAATCTACAATTTTTCCCTAAATCAACCAAAGCACTGAATTGCTTCATTTTTTTCACAAAATTGAAAAAAACTCCAAAACAAATATGACAACGTTGGTTTTTGGGGCCAGGCTAGTCGAATCAAGATGACGCATCATTATAGAGTTTCTAGGGACGGGCCGGCGGGTCGGCCCATTGCCAGCCATATCTGTAACTTAGCTATGATTCCACTGTCTGGATTCCTTTTCTTTATCAGAACACTCAGTGCGCTACCCAACTGATTGACGCATTCTTGGTGAATCGACTCTCCTCTCAATTGATTTTTTCTCTCTCTACTCTCTCTTTCTCTCTCCTCTCAATTGATTTTTTCTCTCTCTACGACTGCAGCTTAGATTTTTGTTTTTGGAAAGCTTTGTATGCTCTCCCTCCACCGTAAAGTTTTTGGTGCCCTTTTATCTAACTGTTTATTTTTTAATGGAGGGTTAAGATTGTTTCAATCACAATGTGTCACATCTTTATACTGTTTTATTTTATTTTTATTTTTATAAACGGTTTTGAGACCGAATTTTGGACATCCATTCTTATATTAAACTCGCACTAAGGAAAAATATAAAAAAAATATTTTAAATAAAATAAAATGACCAAAATATTTTTAAAAGTGTCGAAAAGTATTTTGATCATTATTTTTTATCAAAAAATTATTGTTAATATTTTTTATACATGCGTACCAATGAAAAAATGATACGTACAAATTTCATATAAAAAAAATTGTATTAAAAAAATTAAAAATAAAATACTTTTGAGACGTAAAATCTAAGATCAAACGGATAAAAAATAAACAGATCGACAGAGACATCATAAAACTTCTAAGTTGTAGGGGAACATAGAAAGCTTTCCCTTCTTCTCTTTGTTCACCATCTTCTCCTGCAATTTGCACATTATATAATAAAGAAACAATATAATAAAGAAATGGCACGAAAATCATTTATAGCTTGCAAAACTAGTATCAGCCCGTGCCCCAAACAACTGCTTCTCTTTCCTGCACCTCCAAATTTCTCTCTCTCTCTCTCTCTAACTTGGCATGAGCACGACCAAGAGAAGGCAATGAAAACCATTTATTTCCTCGAAGACTGATATCAGGGCAAAAACAAAAAACAAATTTAACCTGTTCCTTTCCCAACTATACACTGATCCGGACATGAATTCAGGCAAGAGACATGAAAAAAGGGCGAGAAAAAAGAATGGGGTTTTAATGGAAGCTACTAGTGCAGTGATCGGTCCATGGCCAAAACGCAGAGCTCTCATCAATGGGGCAAAACATGTTTAGGAAGGGCTCTTCCTGAGCCCCTGATGAGCCCTCATCCATGGAGCCGTTGCCGCTGTTTCCAACGAGTTTTGGGCACTGGAGCTCGAGTCTAGAGGAGCCATGAAGAAGATGGGAGGTAACATTTGCAGGCCTCATGGAGTGAAAGAAGTTTCTCTGTGAATTTGGAGAGATAGGGGACTCAGTTGTGATCGGTTTTGAGATGTCGAGATTGAGATCGGAGCTATTCTCGCTCTTGATGCTGCACGAGCCCTCAGTGTTTTCCTTGTTGAGGTTGATGGGTTCGGATTCCTTGCTCTTCTTCAGTGCCAGGATCTGCAGGAGTAGATGTGGATGTTAGAGAGAGAGAGAGAGAGAGAGAGTGAGGAAAAGAGGGCTTGGGGCTGGGATCGTGGTGGTAGCATCCCCACACCTAGACACGAGATTGTGGTATCTATTCTTACCACCCACTAACATTTTAAAAAATCTAAATCTTAATCTACTTAATTAAATAAACGGATAGGGATCTTTCTTCCCCACTCAATTATCATAAATAAAAAAAAAAAAAAAAGAGGTTAGTCTTCGGGCCACATGAAATTCAGTTTCGTTGTTATGAAATTAGAAAATTGGGAAGAGAAAAGGGGTGGATAAGAAATTTCTTATTTCTGATTACTAATTATTGAAAGCCATTTAATTTCATATATATATATATATATATAAATTAAAAAAAATATCTCCATATTTTTTATCTTTAGGTTTCATATCCTTATAGACACAAAAGTTTAAAACATATCTCAGACCAAAACATCTTAAAGTTTTATAAATTCTAACCATTTAGTTTTAGTGACTTTAATACTAATTTTTTAACCCAAACAACTAGCAAAAAAAGCAGCCCATATTATACCTCCCTCTCTCTCTCTCTCTCTCTCTCTCTCTTCTTACTCTCACTACTACTTAATTAATTAACTTACTTACGTACGTACGTAGTAGTAGTAGTAACGTAACTACTACGTTACGTTCCGTCC